>CADDXX010000552.1:0-61287 GCA_902810485.1 Alauda arvensis | reverse complement strand
GATGGGCAGTGATGGTCAGTGGTGTGGTGGGCAGTGCTGGGCAGGGCTGGTCCCCCCGGTTGTTCCCCCCCGGTTGTTCCCCCCCAGGTGGCTGGCAGGAAGGAGGAGAGCAGCACATGCACCTGCACAGGGATTGAGTCATTGCATGTGGCAGGTACCAGACGGGCCTTTGCATGCATAATTATTCAATCTGCAGTGGTGATAATTGCCTGGGCGAATCCGGCACGCAGGTGGGTGTTATCCTGGGCTTGTTAGGCTGCTGACAGAAAGGGAGGGRAAAAAAAAAAGGAGAAAAAAAAAAAAAGTCAGGCTTGCTTATGCATTCCTGTTTTGTTGGTTTTTTCCATCTCATTGATTAAAATGTGAGAGTGAATTTAGCCTTAATGAATGTCAAGGGCTCTCTTGCTGGAAGGAGAACTAGTTCAGGCAAACCTCGGGCGCGGGGCTGTGCCAAGGCTGAGTGCCCCGACTTGCTGAGCTCCAGCCCCACCAGAGCAGGGCAGGGGGATGGGAATGCTGCCTCCCGTCCATCCTGTGTGTGCCTGGGCTGCCCACYGAGGGGGGATCAGCTGGAAAAGCCAGGCTRGGCTGGSCTGGAGGTGCCAGAAAAGCCATGGCCATCATTCCGCTCCTGGAGCACCCGCCCGGGCCAGGCAGAGGCAGAGTGCTCTGCCCTTGCAGAGGGAAATGTTYACCTCGAGCCCTGCCTTCCTGCAGCAGCTGGAAAGGAGGCTGAAATACAGGAAACATGACATCATTTGCCTTCTCCCAGCACAAGATAGATTAGCTCCTTTGTGAGGGGAAGCAGCGGTGAGAAACGCACACCCCCAGCAGTAAATTCCACTATTACACAGACACATTTATTGGGAGATAACAAAAGAAAGCTGCTTCTGCAGTGACTTTTTGGACAGAAAAGAGRAGACATCTATTTTATTCTTTTGAAGTAGATGCTGYGTAGGAAATGGCTAGCTTTTTACAGCTGGCTGTGTTTTCTGCTCTGGCTTTCCCCAAACCTGCTCCTGAAGCTATGTGCTATATGAGTCACTCCATCAAATAAAGAGCAATAATAAGTTATTGTGAGCATCAGGCTTTTAGATTTCTCAGTCTTCTCATCTGAAGAACAAAAATTACCCCCTTCCTGACTTCTTAACTTTGTTGGCCAAACTTTAAAGCTGTGGCTAAAAACCAAGCAAAACTACCTAGCATGCTACCAGTAGTGCAACTGGTTTCATATAGTTCAAAGTCAACATTCCTGGGTTCATTTCCCAGCTCTACCATGGCCTTTTCTTCTTCTTTTTTTAATCAAACCTTCATGGAGTCATTTGATGAGTTTCTCCTCTGAAAACAAGCCTGTCCTGAAGCACACCAGGAGGTGCAGGAGCTCATATAAGCAAATTGCTTTAAATCATCCTTTGTTTGTACAGAAAATCAAATAAATAATGAAATTAGTTTAACTTCTTCCTGAAGAAATTAAAGTTTAAGGTAAATGTAAATTCTCCCCCACACACTGGGTCACATCCAGCAAAGCTGTCACATCCAGCAAAGCTGTCACATCCAGCAATTTTTTTAGGATACAGTGCAAAGCTGGTCACACCATGGCCTTTGGCAGGCCAGGATGTGTTAGTTGAGTTAGTTCTGGGAATATTTCACAGATCTTCTGCAATTAGGCTCTTGCTGCACTGATCTCTGCATTTTCCTGCTTCTCATACCAAAATCTCCCCAGCTCCATCCCTGCAGCTCTGCTCCCCAGTGGCTGGCATGGCTGGGGACAGGCTGGTGTGTCCCACCAGGGACCCTGCACTTGTGGCACTGCCCTGGCTGTGGGACAGCCTCGTTTGTCTGCAGCAGCTGCTGCAGCTCCAAGCCTCGCACTTCACACCCAAACAGAGAAAGGAAACCACCTCAGAGTGCCTGTGCACACACTGCTGATTCCCACAGAGCTGGGGAACCTGCCAGGAAGGAGGTTTTTTTTTCCGGGAGGGCAGATCCTGGCGAGGTCTGATTTCTAGCTGGGAAATGCATTATGCATCTGGTACCTTGGGGAATCCATGGAGAAGGCTGAGAGAGCCTGGCAGTGGGTAGCTATTAAATATATTGCAGCTATTATTACTGTGGAGAAGGCAGGCACCAGAATATCACTGAGGGGGGGCTGAAAAGGAGAAATGCAAGCAAAATGCAGGCACCACATAGGAAATTAAACCCTCTCCAGAAAGGAGCTGAGGGAAATGCAAAATGCTGGTGAAACGAGCTGGAACAGGCAGTTTTTCTGCAAATGTTTCCACATTGACCCCTCCACCTGCTCCTCAGGCACCATCAGAGCCCCATTTTGCACTACAGTGGAATGGTTAAACCCAGCAGAAAGGCAGCAGAAGTAAAGGTTATGTGCTCAGTGTGAGACTCCGCAGCCAAAAGAGCTCATTGACTCCAGGGGTCCCTGGGTCAGGGATTCACTTGTACAGACTTGGCTGGAGCTGTTCTGGGAAGGATGTTGGCTTGTTCTCCTGCTCTGCYTGTGCATTCCAGGTGCTTTGGGAATAGCTGGCACCACCAGACCCTGTGAACACTGCTTCTCAGAGGTCAAATTGCCACCTCCCCGAGGACTCTGCAGTTTGGAGGAGGGAGGAGGTGGCCTGGGGGCAGGAGCAGGCAGAGTGCAGGGCTCTCACTCATTTCCTGGTTTTGGCAGCATTACTTCCTCAGAAATAAGAACTAAGGCTATTCTAAGCATTTTAGAATGAAAGACTCCACCCAAAGCCCAGTGAGGAGGAAGGAGAGATTCCCAGAGAGCCTGAGAGTCAGCCCACAGTGCATGTTGCTCTCCTGATTTATTGGAGACTGAAGCTCACGCTCCCATGGGATCCTCAGCAAAGAACAAATGAAATTAAGGCCGCTGCCTTTGGAAATCAGATTTCAAGACAATTAACTGCTGCAAAAAAAGCTTGCTGTTCACATCACAGTCCCTCAAACTGCAAAATTCTGCCTTTTTTATTCCTCAGAGGTGCTGCAGTCATTCATATTTCTGTTAATAACTCTTTCCACCCACAAATACCCCTCTAGCTTTCACCCCTCAGCCTTTTCTGTTAGTGTCCTAGATCTGCTACCAGGGAAGCATCCTTATTATTCCTTGTAAAGATTGTCACAGCAAAGTGGATAGCACATGATCTAAATGCTGCACTGAGGGGAAGTAAATCACTGCATTCTCACTTAAAATGTGATGGCATTCAGGGCTCAYGTCAAAATCTGGATCTCTCTGTGCATGGGGTGATGCAGACTTCCAGCAGATAACCCCTACACAAAAGGCAGGAGGAATTGGAATAAAGGTGTGTTGAAAGCGCCCCTTTTATTCCACTTTGTTGAAAGAAGAAGAACTTTAGACATGTTCCCACTCCTTTCTTCTGAGGAAATCAATGGGACTATTGTCACCGCTTTCAAAAGAAGCAAGATCAGGCCTTTCACTGAACACACCAAAACAGAAAGGAATACACTTTCCCTTCCCTGGAAGTGCTGCTGTTTGGCCAGCCTGCCTGCCCTGCAGAGACAGGTGATGCTGTGCCAGCTGCAGCATGCTGGGACATCACAAAAGCCAATTACACTGAGAACATTCAGTGCATGGGATTTTCCAGCAGCCAGGCCCAGCTCAGACAGTCAAAYCTGTCTGCATGGCAGAGCTGAGAATAAACATTTGCCACCCTCTCCCCTCCTGCCAGGGACAAGCAGGTAGATGGAGGCTAAGCTCTTCCCCTGCTTTTCTCTCTCAGAACTCTGCTTCCTAGGGRATTCTGGAACAAAGCTGCTTTTATTCCAAGCTAGACTGGAAGCTTCCCAGAGGAAATGTCATTTATGCTGAAGCACATGCCAGGCTGCAGTGCTGCCCTGCCCTCAGCAGTGCAAATCCAGCGTTTCCTTGGCTGGAGCAGAGCACAGGGTATCTGYTCTGTCACTGGCAATCTGCTATCTGCAACCTGCTGTTAATTGCATGGGCTTTTGATGAATGAACCACTGGCTTTACCTTCCACAGGACAGCTCTGCGTGCTCCTGCTGGAGCCCCTGAGGAAGGTTCACACTCCACATCCTGCTGTGGAGCAAGGCAGAATCCCCAGGTGCTCAGAGACAGCTCCCAGCACACAGGAGATGCAGTAGCTCTCCATCCCTGAACTGCAAACACTCCTGCCCCTTTGGAGTGTGGGTGAGCAGGTGGCTGAGGTGTCCCCAGGGCTGCATGGGTGTCCACACTAAAAGACACCTTTTGAAAGGTGTCCAGAGGGTCCTGCTGGGAGCCCTCAGACAGCTCCCTCCACCCCCTCATTATGATATTCATGTCCATTCAGTCACTGAGGTGTTATGAACACTGCTGTGAAGGGCTTCCCCATGGAACAACTCTGTGCTGATGAGGAGAGCACAGCTCTGCACTGATGTCAGCCCCATCCCGACCMCCCTGCAGCTCCCCAGAGCCCAGACCAGCAGCTTTCCCAGCACACCCCTTCCCCAGCATCCCAATGCGCTCAGCCACACAAATTAAACGTTTTTTCCATCAGGCTGGGCCGGCCCTGGGCTCTGTTTGTGGGCAGGCCAGGCCTTGTGAAGGCAGCACCTCCCTGCCTGCAGGCTGGCTGCTGCTGCCTGTGGCTTGTCAAACCACGTGGGGATTTCATCTTCCCTCCAACTTCCCTTGAAAAACGCAGCCCCAAGGTTTCTCTTTCCCCAGCTCACACAGARGGAGATCTGGGAGGGGAACTGAGGCAGTCAGATTTGCCTCTGCAGGGTTTCAGGGATCCACCTAGTCCATACATCCTCCTCTCTGCAGCACAGGGAGGAGTGAAGTTCCACGTGGTCAAGTTCCAATCCCCTCCCTTATCTTTTAATTTCCAGCCCTGCAAACAAGTGCATCTGCCAGGCTGGATGTAAACAGAGTAATGGGCTCTCTGGCCAGCAGGAAGGTATGAGTCATTAATTGCTTTACACCACACTATAGAAATCCATCAGCATCTGCTCTGCCCAGTCTCCTTGTAGSAAAGACATATTTGGAGTTCATTTTTCAAAAGAAGTTTCTGTGTGCTCTGCCACTGTTTGCTATGCAAATTTTGGTGTTAATTGCACCAAAATGAGAAACATATTACTTAAATCAGTGCACTCCTCAGATGGGCATCAGTGCGTGTGTGTGATATTCTGCCAGATGTTATTTTATTACTGCAGTTTAATACCTAACCATCTGCTTCCTTCTTATTTTGTCATGGTTTGTATTCTCCCTGGGACCTCTTTTCTGTTACACTGGCTTTTATCATCTGCATTATGTATTAGTGTGGCCAGGGCTAAAGGCTGGCAGTATCCAGAGCAAGGGATTTGAGCAGRGAAGCAAATGAGCAGCARATCATTAAAGGAAGAGAATGGAACTGATACTCCAGTTGGATCAAAGAACAAAGTTGATAACAAAAAGATAAAATCAGACTTGAATGCTTGGGGATTAGCTGCAGTGATCCCAACTCRGAGCATGCTGTGCTCTGCCAAACACCTTGCAATTTGCACCACCTTGTAGCTTAAAAAATACCTGTAATATTTTAAAGCCTAGAAGGGATGGACTGGAAAAAAATTATTTTATGCACTTATTTCAAATTGCTTTTTTTTTTGCTCCTTTCTCTTTCCAGGCTGCTCAGTGCTGCAAATGCCTGAACAGAGACCAAAGAAAAGTTGAGCCAAATAGCCACAAGGGCATAAAAGTGAAAGCAGCAGTCCGATAGAGAATCTGGTTCTTATTTCTCTTCCATTTTTAAGGCAACTAGAGAATGTTCATTGTTTTTCTCATCATTTACATGGAGATGTTTTTAAGGGTTTAATGGACCACCAAAATTTAGGAGCCCACCCTTCCCAGGTCCAGTCAAGGTCTTTGAGGCAGTTTAACATTCCTGCTCTAGAGAGGAAATGAGATGGTTCAGAAAATTCATTTTTTGAACACAGAAAGCAATATTTTCAATAATTCTGTCTCGTTTTCAATTTCATTGTCTAGTAAGAGATAATGGATAAAAACAACCTGACCTTTTTGTAAGTAAAATTCCCYTGGCCACACATAAAATTAACCAACACTTCAGAGCCTCAAAGCATCATACAAATGCCACGTGTTGGTAATTTTCCTGTACACTAGAGAGCAAAGAGTGCAGCATTTATGGGAAGCATTGGGAGCACAAGGTATAAATCTCACTGKTTTGGGGACTGTGTTACACCAGGATCGTGTCCTTGCCATGCTATCCCAGTTTGCCCAGTGGTGCTGTAACTGTTGTGAACGTTGCCCTGTAAGGCCATAAAACAAAAACCAGTTGTGTAACAGTAACCCAYTTCTGGCTCCCTTTCAGTTAAGAACAAAATTAACTTTCAATTGATTGGGAATTAAAAGCATGGCAGGGAATATCACCCAAATGCACTGCTCAACGGGCAGCAGACCTGAGCACCAGAAGCTCCTTCCTCCAACCTTTAAAGCTATTAACCCTGGCATGAATTTTTATTTAGTGTTAATTAGGGAACTGGCAGCAAAAAAATCAATTAATTAATTACATCTCAGATCCACTGGAAAGCATAATGGAAATCAAAGAGAGTTAGGTTATTCTGCCTCCATGGAGGAAAGGCTGCTGCACAGCCCTGGGTGATGGCACTCCCTGCTCATTTAACTAGAAAGAAAAAAGTGTTAGAAACAGAATTAAAAAAAAAATTTAAAAATCTGAGCAAGCTTATTTGGAAATGCCAAATACTTCCTTGACTTGGCCAATCTGTCAAGGGCTCCTGCTTTCAGTTTTGCCTCTGGAGCTCTCTTTACCCTGGGGATTTCTTGCACCAGTCCTGCAAAATTCCCCCTCTCTCTGCCTGCTTACAGAGCACCATCCCCACCCTGCCCACAGGTGATGCACCTGAGGAGAAGGTCCAGAAGGTCCCAGGAGGTTCCTGCAGGACTCAGGAGGAGCCACCAGCCCGTGTCACCATCTCCCACACCCCTCACAAGGACACACACACTTGGCTATTTCGTCTCCTTCCACGAAATTAAGTGTGAGGTCTGCGTTTGCTTGGGGTTTGAATGCCCAAGGTGCAATTAGCTAACTAACATGGCTGGCAGTGATTAGCGGGTGCTAATTACAATAGAATTCCTGTCAAATTACACGGTGCGTCAGTACAGCCTGACAAACTTGTTCAATTTTTAGGGAGGAGGGGCTGGCAGTGCCGGCAGGAATCTCCAGCATCCTGAGATGTTTCACCAGCCAGCTCCCACAGAGGRGTCTTTATTTGGGCAGGACGGTGACATTTGTCCCTTATGACTTCAAGGGAGGAAAACCAAGAGGTGGCCAAGCCTGTGTATTTGTGRTGGGCATCAAGAGCCGCCCAGAGCACAAAGCTGCTGCTGTGACAGCTTGAATTTCATGACAGGGACACTTGAGAGCAGCTGGTTAACAAAGTCCTGAGTGTCCTAATTCAAGATCAAGAGGCAGCAGTGGCCTGGCTGTGCTCCCTGCCAGCCCAGGGAGGTGCTGGTGCCTTTGCTCCGGGAGAATCAGGCTGAGGGAAGCGGCTCCACGAGCCTCTGCCGACGCTGCTCAGCCCATTCATCAGTGCCACCACAGAGAATAAATATTTATAAATGGTGTGTCAGGTCTAATGTGATAAATTATCTCCAGTCATCACRGAGATGGTTCAAGATGTGTTAAGCCGGTTTTAAACATTTGGCTAAGAAAATGTCTGAGAGTGGAGTGGAAGGAGGAGGAACAAGGAAAAATCCCCGCGTGTGCCAAAATGAGGAGGAAACATTTACCTGTTTGACTTTGTACCATGCTGCTGGCCCTGGCTTTGTGAAGTGCAAGTAACCTGTCGAAGTGCATTAAAACTCTCTTGACTTACCCCAGTTTATTGTAAATATTACAGCAAATCCATTGTAAACAGCAGCAAGAGGCTTTTGGGAAACCATTAATCAAAATAAACTGCTCTGGAAAATGCCTCTGCTCAGCTTGTTTAACTAGTGCTGCAGCTCCATRCTGCATAGCTGATTTCAAAATATACAATTTATTGCCTTGGATGTCTTTGCTCAGAGCTAGAACTAAATTCCTCTGGGTACTTTAACATACAGTTAATCAAAGCACAATGCCACCCCTATCATATTTACAATCTGGCAGGCAATTAGTCAATAATAAATAAAATGCATTGGAAAGACAAATGATATTACTGTGTATGTATCAATGGGCTTATAGGCTCAAAAGATTTATCAGTACCACCGGAGAGAATAAATATTTATAAATGGATGTGTCACTCATAAAGTGATAAACTATCTCCAGTCATCACATGAAGAATGCATATTTTCAAGTTGACATACTTTATTATCTACCTAATCATTTTTCAAAAGGTGTTTTTCAACTTTATTAGCCGTACTTAACAACTGGAGGAACTTATTATTATCATCATCACTGAACTGAGGTTGTGCAGCAAAGCCCCACTCAGGATTTCCACTGCAGGTTGTACAGAGGGAATAAGAGATTCCCTTTCTGCTTTGACTACTGAAAGACCTGCAAACCCTTTTTCTGTGAGTAGAACCACTAAAAAATATTAAAACACATAACCTTCCCCCAAATAAAAATYTCAGCACTCACAATGTTTAAATTTCAAATGCCATTGACATACAGAGACTGGAAACCCATTGGGACTCAAGCATTTTGATTAGTTCTACCACAGTTCCCTGCTGGGAAGGAGCAGGATTTGAAACATCAGTACAAAAAAGTATTTTCCCTACAATTCTTCTCTCACCATCTCCAAAAATAGGGGCCCTGTTCATACCCAGTCCTGACAATCTGAATGAGCGACTTACAGTGTCCAAACTACGGATGTGTTTTAAAACCCACTGATTTTTTTTGTGTAAATATTTAAATAAGAGTCCTTTTTTTGGAAAGTAGCTTGTGTTAGCAAAAGTGTGAATGAAGTTGTATTTGCATAAAATTTGAGCCAATATAACTGCATCCACTCACAAAAATGTTCACAGCAATCACACAGAAAACCAGTAATTCTTCTTCTGCTTACATCCTCACCAACAGATCATTAGCTAATGATTAACTCAGCCATATTTATTTATAGAACTTTGATTCTCATCTTATTATATTACATTTTATTGACTGAAAAGCAGGGGGGTGGTTACATTCTGGCTTAGCCACACAAGTGTTGTTTAGGACCATTAATAAGCCAATAACGAAGCTTTTCTTCAGCACTAGCACCACCAGGAGCTTGGTCCTCGCAGGAGTGCAGGCAGSCAGCGCATGCTGCGAGGACAGATGTTTGCATGGCTGCTGCACCTCTGGGCTCCCCTGCCCCGGGGGATGGAGCYGTGCTCGGCTTGATGTGAGTAAGCAAAGGAAACTGGATATTCTCCACACTTGCAAATCCACCGTGCCGGTTAGACCTGATGAAATTTTAAATGCTCCCTTGAATGAAGTTTTTTTTTTTAAACGCTGCTGTTGTTATCCCRCTCGTTTTCCATCGGGGGGTTTGGCAGCGGGTGCCATTAGCGAACATTCGGTGTTAACGGTGTCGYGATGTTGTTCTCAGAGATGTGTCAAGTACCCCGGCGTGATCCTGTTGCATTTCAAATTAACCACAGCGCTGAGACTTGTGCCGGTGTCTTGCATCAGCTCCAGAAGGAAGCCAGCAAACGTGTCAGGTGCACAGAGCGTGCTTCAAGGATAAACAAGCAACAAAGGAAAACGCCTTGCTGCTGCTGCTTCTTTTCTTTCCCAGCACATCTTGTCGCACAAATTAATTGTTAGGGAAAAGCTTTTCTTCTTCTGCTGTGCTGTGCTGAGCAGCCTGCCCCTCTGCAAGGGGAGAGGAGAGGTGGTGGCCACCCAAAGCCCCAGAGCCCCGGGAATCCTGTAAGGCAGCCACTTACAGCCCGGGCTTCACTTGCTTCTCATCCATTATTCTTCACAGAATCCTTGGAGGCAAGACAGGAATTTAGCTAAACCACACAGATCTAGTCCTCTAGGATAAGGAAAAMCCCCTTTATTTTAGAAGTGTGGTGCCCAGGCCATGTTAGTTAGTTAGCAGACCTGACTAAATGTGCTTTTTTTTTTTTCCCCTGACATAGTCACAGAGTTTCTCTCTGCAAGTCATTTCTCTGTCTAAATCTTCAGTTTCTTGGAAACCACATGACTGATGSTCCTGACTGCTGGAGCTGGAGATAATCTATTGCACTTCAGCTGCAGAGTTGCCCACTCAGCGTTACACAGGGCTCTGCTTTGCACCACTTGTTTTACGAGGTATAATACCAGCTTTATTTCCTTTGTAGCTGAAACTCTGACAGTTTTTTTTTTCTTCCTCCTATGATTCAGACCAGAGGAAAAAAAATGCATTTGTTGAAGTGGGAAATTCTCACATTAAACCACTTTAACCTTGCTTATTCACATGAGAAGATTTAGGATAGAATCCCTGTAGTGTGTGTGCAAGGGTTGAGGCAGAGCCCTGACATGTCAAACACCAAGATCAATTTGCCCAGGGTCACTTGGGGCTGGCAGCAGGACTTGTGTGTGACCCAGGGACTTTGGCAAGTCCAGTCACCTSCAAAGCTTTTGGAAAAAACCAACCCTGTTGCTGTTTCATAGCAGAGTGATTGAGTCCTTGCCTTCCTAATGCTGCTTCTTGCACAACTGGGGTGYCATTACATCATCCACTGGAAAAGCTGCTGGAGCCAGGTCAGCCCAGCCCCAGAGCCCAGCCCAAAGCCCTGCCCAGCTCCTGTGAGAGCAAGGCAGAGCTCAGTCCCAGCTAAACCCTGCTGCTTCCATSCTGGGCACAGGCCAGGCTCCCCAGATGGGCTGGGCAGTGGGGCAGGGGGCTCCCAGGGCCACATTCCTGCTGTGTGAGCAATCCCAGCCCTGCTGTCTCTGGCTGGTGCCAGGCTCAGCTGCTGCCTGACCCGATGGAGATGTTTCCTAGGAATGAGAATCTTTTCGAGAGCTTGCAATAAAGCAAACTGCTGGAGGCAAAATAGCAAAACTGGGAGTATGAGCTCTTCCAGTGGGTCAGCTGGAGCTAATGCTTTGAAAATAGCTGTCTTTCATCCAACTGCATCTCACCAAAACATTTCCCAGACTGATACCGAGCGACCTGCAACAAATCACCCAGGAACTGAGGTTAGAGCTGAAATTCCAAGAAAATCTGAGCCCAGGGAATCGTGGCTGAGCTCTTACGTGGGAGAGCAGGCTTCTGCTGTGAAAGGTTATTCTGGTGTTCAGTAACAGGGGAGGAAATGATCTTTCAAGTCAGAGMTTTCTCAGCTGAGGGTGGTGCTGAATGAGCCGACTCCAAGGCTCAGAAGGACGTTTGAAGGAGCTGACTCCTTACAGCAGAGTGCCATGCAACTGGCATTTTATTCCTTWGCAGTTGAGCAAAATTGCAAACAGCTGGTGGATTTCTGGAACATTTTAAAACATTTCTTTCAAGGTAYGTTATTGCCTCCTTAAAAATAAATACACATGCCACACATTCCCCTTTTGCAGACACAGAGAATGTGTATCCCAAGCACCATCTATTARCTGTGCTACAAAATCCCTGTGCTACAGTGGTGGGACTTGATTTTAATTCTTTTTTTTTTTTCCCTGAAGCCTGCTAGTCCCCCCATACCAGGTGAACAAGTGCCTATGGTAAAGGAGGAGAGGGTGATCACAGAGCAGTGAATGTGTTATTATTGCTCTCTCCCTCCTGGGGCACAGCCCCTCAGCAGAGCATCCCAACTCGGCAGGGAACCAAGAGGGGGTTTCTAAAAGGTGACTGGAAAAACCTGATTACTTTTTACATGAGGGACTCGTTTCAAACACTGCTGCCAGGACTCCCCAGAGGTCCTGAAAGCTGAGGATAGATTGCAAAAACTGCCTTCTTGCACATGGAGGGAGGAGCTGACGACTGCTCTGCTCAATCCCCTGTAGCAAAGGTCAGGAATAGAAAGGCAAAAATTAAAATCTCAGCTCACAGATTGCTGCCAGTTAACACTCACTGCTGCCTGCCCCCAAATCCTTCCCGTGCCTCCCTTCACCTGTCTCTGCTGAGAACAACCAACACACTCCCCAGCACACAGGGTCATCCCCATCCTCCAGGCTCTGCTCACCCTGCCCTGGCTCTGCTCTGGCTCAGGGCTGCATCCTCTGCCTGCAACAGCCACAGACACGGTGAGGGCACCCTGGTAGGAGCAGGGCAGGGAGCACACAGCTGCTGGCAATGCTGAGGCCGGGGGGGATGTGGCACTGCACCCTCTGCATTTCAGCACAGGCTCTGACTGAATTCATGATGAGAGTCACATCCCCACACCATCATCCCCACACCATCAGCACCACACCATCATCCCCACAGGGTGTCCTGCAGCTGTGGTGGTAACTCAGCTCCATCAGGAACCTGCAGGGGTGAGGAGGCAGCAATAGCAATGGTGTGGCACTTTCTCAAGGGCTCTGCTGCAGGGTGGGGATGACAGGCAAGTGCTAAGTCAAGAGGAAACTTTGGCAGTTTTGACATATCAGAAGCAGAGAGTCTTTTGAATATGCACACGTTTTTAAAAATTAGCAAATAACAATGAAAGTGCAAGGTGAGTGCTGTGGATGTGCCTGTGGGCTGTGTCACATCAGTGACAGTTCCAGGATTTGTTGGTGTCACAGGGCTGCACCACACTCAGTCCCACTTCTCCCCTCTCCTCCATCCTTTCCTCTGCTCTCAGAGAACAACGTGCAGCATGAGAGACACCTTGGAAAGCAGGAGTGAGTCGTGACAGTCCATGTGCTTTAGCAGCTGTCACYTTGGGATAATGAGGKCAATCCTTTCCAAAGTGAACCTCAKAACRTCTCCATTCTGTCTGGGGTGAYACRKAAGGATGTCACAGCAGAGCTCCCACAGACCTGGCACAGCGTGACACACTTCCACAGACTGCAGTTCACTAAGGCCTCACTGGGTTCTCCTGCACCCATCCCTGTGCCCAGGCAGGGACATTCCAGGGGATTTGGGGAGCTGTTCCCTCACCCACAGGGATGAGCATGTGAGGGGCAGGTGGGTGGCTGTTGTAGGACCCTTTAGAGGGCAATGACAACGCTTTCTCTTTTCCATCATACAGCAACTAAACACTGGCATTAACTTGACAATGAATATTTGATATTTCCCCTCTCTCCTTGGGTATCAGTCTCTGGAGACCTCCCCTGCACTCTGCACATGGGCACACTTGCACACACTCATCTGTCTAAAATAACTTGATCCACACCATTTAAAAAAGCCTCACAGGCAGTGGCCAGGAGTCCTTTCTTTCTTTGTCCTATGATAAAACTTTGTTCAGCAAGCCAAAGGACAAAACCCCTGGAATTTAMTCTTGGCTGATCATCCCTCTTTCTCCTGTCTCAGAAGTGCAGTTGTTTCCAGCAGCTCTGCTGCCTTGCCTCAGGCAAGGGTCTCYTCAGGAGGAAACTGCAGTTCCCTTAAATAGAGAGGGGGCAGAACYGAAAAAAAAATTCGGAGGTTTGGCAGGGATTAGATCTGAGGCTTTAGTATGAGTCTGTCTAAAGACTGAGAAAAGGAAATTTCACAGAATGGGTGTTAAAATAAGAAAAAAACCTGTAATGAGTCTAATTTGATAACCAATTTGTCACAGCCATGCTCTCACCCTTGCTTTTGAAATGAATGTTGTTTGGAGACAAATGTCAGCAAGCCAGGCTGGAGTGTGAAATCCATCACAAGCACAGCCACCAGATGTGTTGGCTTTATGAACTTTGGATTTCCTGAACCTCTTGGTTCAAAAGCATCTGTCTCTATTACTGAGATCAGGAGTGGTGAGTTCAGCAGCTAACAATCAAATCAACGTTGTTTATTGAGAAGTTTCTCATTTCTTGAGAGTTTCCATCAGATGAGGTTATTCATCATGGAATACATTCTCCATTCAAGCAGTTTGAGACTTTCCAACAATTGTTAGGTTCTCACACTCACTGCCTGGATGCAAAGTACTCTAATATGGTTATCATTTCCAGGTGTAAATGCTCTGTAATGAACCCAAACTTGTCTTTTGTTAAAGTCTCACAGCTGAGCTTCTGAGACTTATTCATCTCTAGAAGCACACACTTCTGATGCAAACTATAAAATTATCCATTTGAGGCAGATCCGAGATCCCTAAGCCACACGTGCATTGGAAAAGGCTTCATTTGTATGGTTGTAAAASTCTTGCAGGAAGCACACAGTCTTTGTCTTACAAAGAAAGCTGGAAAGAGGAAGCTTCTTCATTTGCAAATTTGGTGCTCAAGATCAAGAGCAACATTCTTGTCTCCTTACTTCTCTGCAAAAACACGTTAACATCACCCTGAGCTACACTGAGTACCTGTATTTATAGAGAACTGGTATTTCTATCATGYTCAGGTTTAAATTCAGCATTTTAGCTCATGCCACCTCTTGCTCACACAGCACACGTGGGAGATGTCCCTTTCCTGGGGGCTCACAGCCCCAAACAAACAAACTCCCACAAAAAATCAAAGCTGCCCCAAACCCAGGTTCAGTTTTGGGTTTGCAATCTCCTGTCCAGTGATATTTATTACAAGCACATATTTACACAAAGCTGGATCCATACAGGACAGGAGCTGTCAGTTTTAAACACTTTGCTCTCAAATGTCTCTGCTGGGGTCCAGCCCAAGCAGCTGAACTGCTCAYTCATCCTCCCTAACTTGGTTCCCTGTGTCTGGGACTCAGGGCCACAGGGGGGTATCCCCTTCACATCCCCACATTTCGGGGCTGGATGCATTTGTCCCACTGGAGGACGTGCTCAGGGAGGAACTCGTTCAGCAGCACAAACACCACTGACTGAGCCCCAGGCTGGGCACTGCCCCAGCACAGCCCTGGCCTCCCCATTTCTCCCTTACCTCCTTTCTGCTCTCGATGGCCATTCCTGCTCCRAAAGGCAAGAAAACCACAGGGGATGCTAATCCTTGTCCAGTTTATCTGAGAGCCCAGCACCAAGGCAGCTCAGGAGCAAGTGAACTGTACTGTAAATTGATGATCGGGCAGTAAAACTGTCTTTAGATAAGTAGAACAGTTTGCATACGCCTTTGTGCATGCACCTGCCTGTTCAGCGAGTCATCACTCACTTCACAGCTCATTTCACTGACTSTGGTCTGCAGGCTTTATCTCTTTAATTGGGCAAACAATACACACCTTGTCTCTGCACATAAAGTCCAGTGCAAACGTGTGTGCCTCCTACAAGTTGGTGGTTTGGCTCTTTCTTAATCAGCTCTAAGTAATGCCGAGCTGATTTAAGGTGGAGTGTTCTTTTTTGTGATTGTTCCCTGCCTGCAATGCGAATGCTCCAATTTCTGCAAGGATTTTGATTCTGGCCAATCTTCCAGAGCCCACATCAGTGTCTATTGAAGCGCAGGGGCAGAGTCCCTTTGATGTCAAATGGCTTTGGGATGGACCCAGCAGGGCTGAAAAGACAAGAAACGTGAGAGACAGGGAGTCTAAAGCAGAATAGTGCAGTAGTAGGAATTGATCGGTTACCCTACTTCAGGGGGTTTCAGTGGGAAATGATTGGGGTTTTTAACTCACAAGCAAACAAAGGCTTTAGCATCTCCTCCGAGGCCAGCAGAGTTAATGCAGTCACGGCTTTGGCCTGAGGAGAAGTTAAGGAAAGAGCAGCTGGAAGTGCCCAAGCAGAGCATGGTCCTGCAGCAGTGTGTTCTCCCTGCTGCTACACCTTCCCTGCTCCCGGCGTTTCCAATCCCATCCTGCGGGCTGGGGCTGCAGGRCACCGGCACAGCCCCTGTGCATCCCGCAGGGGGATGCAGGGGATGCTGCTGCTGCTGCACCATCCCCTGCACAGCCCAGCTCTGACCCGAGGGCCCTGCCTGAGCTGCCAAGAGCCGGGACAAACACGGCAGAGCTGGACGAGGCTCTCCGGGCAGGGATGAGCGCCCATCCCTGCGGCAGTTCCAGCAGCACGGCCGGAGAGAACCACTCCAAAAAAAAAAAAAAAAAAAAAAACAACCACCAAAAAAACACACACCCACACAGCCTTTGCCGCATGATTAGTTTTTGGCGAAGACACACGGAATGTAGCGGGGGAAAGTGCTGTCTTTGTTCAAGGATGCAAATGAGCATCTTTTTTAGAAGCTGAGAAAGAGCCCCGACTAACCAAAATTGCGCATTGACTGAAATAAGCCAGGCTGCCTTTCAGATGTAGACTTCAGACRGAAAATGAAACATATCAAAGTGTCTGATTTGACGTGGCTTGCAGCTGCAAGGCAAAGCGACTGTCCCATTTTTTTCCCCTGAGGCAAACACTCAAGATTTTCTTGATCTTATCTTTGTCTTTCTATAAGTCTTTGAAAACCATCTGTAGAGATTCATAAAGGGTATTTGTGTTTTAAGTAAACTGCAGAAGTGATCTATACCGAACAGATGGAAACAAATCAAAAAGCTTAACGGGATGCAGAAAAACAGCAACACTTAGAAAAACACTAGATATGAATGAGTAGGCAGGTTGTCTCCCATTTGTATTGCATTTGGTGTGGCATCTCATTCCCGGAGCTCTCTCTGCAGCCCGCACTGTGAGCTCTCCACACTCCTGTCCTCGTTCACAGGCTGCAAAACACTTCCCCGGCTGCCTTTGCTCKTCTGGACAAGCATCCCTGCGATGGGAATTGTTCAGCTCCTCGGCAGAGCCCTCCCATCCACCCGGAGCCCTCGGTGCAGCTCCCTCAGAAATAGATTGCATTTGACAGCAAAGGGTTCTGATTTTTCACGGCTTGCCAAAACATTTCTGCGCAGGGAAGGTGGGGGAGAAAAGTGCTACAAATCAATCTCGGCGTGCTGGGGGATCGTGCGGCTGTTTGTTTGTTCCGGGTGATGTTTTTTTTTCTGACAGACAATTTCAAAGAAGCACAAGGCTGCTTCCTCAGTGCCCGCTTTTCATAGAAGACACAATAAGGTGCAAAATGATGTGTCTTACTGGAGTGAGTGGGCGTTAATGGGACTTCCTGAGAGTGCTGACAAAACCCACAGAGAAAAAGAGAAAAAAACACTTAAAAAAATTTTTCCCCTGGTGTTTCAGCTGCAGCCTTGAGTGTTCTGTCCCCATTAGTCAGAGCCCTGCGTGCCCGGTTGGAGGAGGATGCTGTGGCACTGCAGGGGAGCATCAGCCCAGGTTCAGATCAGTCACTGCAGCAAAGCTGTGCCCAAGGATGGGTTTTGCTCGGGGTTACAAAGGCAGTTTTTACATCAGCGTAGCTCTGACTTCACAGAATTCCCAGCAGGTTGTTTGGAGAGTCTGGTCCCTGCTAACACAAAGTCTGGACTGTATAATCTCCTCCATAAATTTATCAGCTTCCATCGTAAAACCACTCGGACACRGTGTTGCTGCACAGCTGTTTCATAACCTCAACCCTCTGGTGGCAGCAATACCTGTTTTCTTTCCAGCTTACRTGCATTAATGGCCAGTTTGTACCTTTATTTCCCCTCCTCCTTTTCTTTTCYKTTCTTTATTCACCAGTCCCTAAAAGGCCCAAGGCAAAGGTTAAGGTAAATTCCAGATGGGAGACCCAGGGATGGGGAAGGCTGTTGGAGTGACATCAAAGCACTCCTCCACTTTGTTTCTGTAGGATGTTACATGATAGAAGTTCAAGATAAATGTGTGTTTCTATTGAGTGACTTAATTTATCACAAAGCCAAGACACRGGTTCTGCCTCGGGGATCTCAGGAGGTGGGTGTTGTTATCCTGCAGTCCCCAGGAAGGACTTCAGGGACAGTCCTGTCCCTTTAGAGTGACACTCTTTGGTTGGGGTCCCCAGACACACACAGGAAAGGAGCACTTCAAATCAAGGAATGACAGGATATGCTCTGACCCCASATCAACCTTCCCCCACCAAGAGGAAAGCCCAGCAGTTTTAAGCAATGGGCTGAGCTCAGTGCAGACCCAGATGTGTTCCCACTGCTGTCAGAGGGAATTCAGCTTTGACTTTGCTACAGCTGAGCAGGACAATGTCAAAAGCATCTGAAAACTCAGCTCTCCTCTCTATGCCAGGARGCAGGGCCAGAACAAACCTTTCACATCCCTCCTCTCCCTCAACATTGGAGCTCAGGCCAAGAGCAGCTCTAGTGGGAAAGRCCCTTCCATGTCTGGGACCAGCCTCCAGGACAGTCACTGTGGTGTGCTACCCACTTCTACCACCATCTCTCTTAGCCACTGATCAAGGAAATGAAGCATTCCTACATTTTTCTCTGCCCCTTCCAAAGGGGTCATTGCCTTCTGCTTCCTTCTCCAGAAGGCAACAGGTCAGTACTGACTTCCATCCTTGTCCATCAGGCCACACTCATGAGACCATGTGTGGATGACATCTGGGGCACTGTCACCCCGAACAGACCCATTTTCACCCCCTCTGGAGCTCGGCCAGCTCCACACTCTGCCTCCTGAGCAAAGCACAGGCATCCYATGCTGCCATCCCAGTGGCCCTTTGGTATTTGGATCCGTGTAAGAGCAAATTCCCAGTTCTATCCATCTACCAGCCCGGAGAGTCTTGCATGCAAAAATAGAGGCAGTGCTGTGACTGATATTTTTAGAAAGGGAATGCATATGTAAATTATTCCCCTGAAAATGTCTCTGTGCGTCAGCCTCTCCCCTGATTCAGAGAACATCCCTTCTATCTTTTCCTCAAGTACACGCTGCACACAGAGCAGCTTCACATCTCAGGCAGGGAAGGTTGCTGCAAAAGTGATTCATCTATCACATCCTTCACAGCTTCGGTAAACTGGGACGGTGCGAATCTCCCTGCCCCCGGTCTTGGCTGCTCCGGAGCTCCCTCCCATTCGCAGCTTCATGGGCGCAGCGGAAGGCGMGGAGCGCGGCTGGCTCCCTCACCCCGCTGTCCCCAGCCTCCCACCGTATGCTTCCTGCTGGGGATGCACCCAGAATCCAGACAGGCCCATCTGCCGGGAGCTCTTCCCAGGCCGGCGCCTGGAGGCTGAGGATGGAGGTGTCCGGGCGGCGAGGAGCCCTCGCTGCCCTCTGCACGCACCCACGGAGCATCCCACCCGTGATTCCTGCATCCCGAGCATCCCACCGGCTCAGCCCCAGGCAGCCGAGCCATCCCACCCGTGCTTCCTGCATCCACAGCATCCCACCGGCTCGGCCCCAGACAGCCGAGCCATCCCACCCGTGATTCCTGCACCCAGAGCATCCCACCGGCTCAGCCCCAGGCAGCCGAGCCATCCCACCCGTGATTCCTGCACCCAGAGCATCCCACCGGCTCGGCCCCAGGCAGCCGAGCCATCCCACCCGTGATTCCTGCATCCACAGCATCCCACCGGCTCAGCCCCAGGCAGCCGAGCCATCCCACCCGTGATTCCTGAACCCAGAGCATCCCACCGGCCAGAGCTGAGCCTGCTCCAGGGCTGTACAACCCCAAGCAGCCGAGGCATCCCATAAATCCCGCGATTCCTGCATCCAGAGCATCCCACCGGCTCRGCCCCAGGCAGCCGAGCCATCCCACCCGTGCTCAGGCGGTGGGAAGCCTGCCAAGAGGAGGAGGAGGCACTCCCAGCCACCAACACACGCAGCTGTGTTTCTCCACCCCTCACATTCACATCCTCCGTCCGTGCAACGTGCCCAAAAGTGCTCCGGCCCCGGAGGCTGCTCGGCGGCTCAGGAACTGCGCACAGGGAACTCCCAGTGCCCTGAGCTTGGCGAGGTAAACAGCCCAGTCCCCKACGTTATGTTCCATCACTGTCCAGAAGCTATTAGGAAGCTAATTAAAATGAATAAATCACTTAAGTATTCAGAGTTCATATCCCATTAATTCACCAGCGCAAGATACAGAGGAAAAGACAAAGGCTGAAGAAAAGGCCAAGGACGCCACAGCAACGTTCCTCAGTGTGGGTTTTTTTTACCCTCCATTCTTGTAATACAAAAGATAAGYCTGTCTCCTGGCTTATCTAGATACATTTGTAAAGATTAGAACCACACTCCTTTGCCTTTGCATTCTCCTGTAAATGATTAGCCCGTGGTGTCGTTAAGCAGGCGCTCTGCCAGCCCCGAGGTTCTCATTTAAGCCACAAAACCAGGGAAATTCAGAGGGGAAGTGCTGCTGCCTGAGGAGCAGCCAGGCRGGCAGGACACGGCCACTTCCCTGCCCTTGCAGGCAGYCTCAGCTCTGCAGGRMAGSCTGGCCAAAATTCCTGCACCAGGAMAAAATAAAAAAAGGCATTTTCCTGCCATTTGGGAGTATGGACTCTGGTACCCAGGCAAGAGCAGATCTCCCACCTGGAGCAGCCCAGTGGCCTCACCTCCAGGATTCCACTCTGGGTTCGAGGCTGGCTATGAGATGGGAGCAGCAGTTTCCAAAGGCTTGGGCACAATCCAAGGAGGTGTCCCTGCAGAGGAACTGCTGTCTCCAAGCACATCCTGAAAACCCAGCTCAGCAGGAATGAGCAGGCTGCAGGAGAGCAGTCAGGTAGCTAAGAGGGTGGGAAATGGGATCACACCTTAGAAAAGCCACTGGGAAACTGCTGCTGCACAGCCCTGCAGCCTGCAAGGCCTGGATGTTGCTCTGCTGCAAAGGTCTGTTTGCAATGGTTCAGTGTGAGGAATTCAAAAGTGGCTTTGGTCCCAACCCCACCTCACACTGCCAGGCTTATGCTGCTCTATCACTGCTTCATATTTCTTTTTAAAACTGGCATTGCAGGCCTCTAAGTCCTCTCTGTCTCCCTGAARATATTGCTGGGTCAGAGAAATCCAGCTACAGGCAAGCTCCTGSAGAATGGGTGTGCTTGTACCCCAAAAGGCTCTACTCACAGTCCTGTGGTTTGGAGCAGAAGCRAACCTAACTCAAGGAAAGGCATTTCTTTGTCACATTCCAGACCAGCACAAATTAATGTATTGGCATTAAAAGTGCATGAAAAATGGGGTTAATTACAGAAACGATGACCTTTATATCCAGCAGCTCAGGCATGGGCTGCTCTCATACATCATCACCTTGGGAAGAGCCACTCACTGACACACAACAGCAAACAATAAATAATAAATAATTAATCCATCAAACTAAATTGAACTTTGTGTAATGTAGTCCTGACAAACTATGGATTAATTTGCCTAATCCATCATCTGTTAATCCTTCATCCCCAGGAAATGCACCTAAGTGCTACAGCTGTGTCATTCAAGTCTATTCCTACAGGCAGGGTGACTCAGGTACAGTTTCCTGAAATCCATCAACTGAATTTCCCAACTTTAGCAAACACTGACAAAGCATTGCAGATCCCGTATGTCAAAGGTGGATCACTGGAGCATCAGAAATTCTGGATTTATGAAGCCACAAAAATAACAATCAGGGGGTTATATCAACAGTAACTAAGACAGTTACACTGAGCACTGTGCATTGTTTGCACTATATAAATAATAAATGCTAATATTCAATGTTAAAGGSAACAGGAGCTGTGACCCAGACTGGTAGAGCTACACAGTAAAGCCCATTGCATAAAAGCTTGCACATTAGAATAARGCTCTTGGTAAAAGGAGGGAATGAAGAGGATTTCTAGGTTTCAAATGTATTTTATCCTGAGTCTGTTTGGRGTTTTGCAGCTGTGAGAGAGGTGACACAGCATAGCTGGGGAGCTGTGCCTGGAGAAGACCCAGAAGTGCTGGGTGTGCCCACYTTACTACAGGTACTGGAAATTGGCAGTGTGTTTCTGTAGCCACCAAAATGGTCCCAGAGAAGAACAACCACTGSATTAAAGTGCAATGAAATCTCCCCAAGCTTTCTGTGGTAACCAGAAGCTTTTGTGTCAAACTCAGCTGAAGTCAAAGGTGCAAAGCAGCAGCTGGTACCAAGCTCTGCAGCAGGAGACAGGCAGGAAGGCAGGCACCCAGGCAAGTTTGCTACTCAGATCCACCCAACTTCCCAAGTTTGTGGGGAAATTGGGTGCAGAATTCTTAAATACTAAAGGAACCCAGTAATTTTTTCCCAGTTCATGCTGAGTAACAGGCTTCCACGGTGGAAATACTCACTTATCCAAACCATTATTGGACACCAGAAAGGTGCCTACTCCCACTCAAGAGCTGGAAATCTGTGTCTGGTTTGAAACAAAAAGCCAGCAATTAAATACTTTCCCTTCCTGTAACAGACTACTCCAAAGTCATTTCCCAGTCTTACTGTCCAATCCAATTAATTTGTTCTTTGCCACATCACTTGCATTTGCTTTGACTGTCAAGTGACACCACSAAGTGACAGTGCCAAACCTGCCCAAGAGCTGCAGAGGAGCCCTGCAGCCCTTCTGCATTCAACATTAACCCCTTGTGTTCACACCCAGCTGCTGCATTGTGGCTGCTGGATCCTCCCTGAGCTGCTGGGAGAGGGTGCTGGCCTGCAGGGCCCTTCCCTGGCAGAGGGACCAGGAGGRTGCCTCCTGTGCCATCAGCACAGCAAAAATCTTGGAAAACGTTCCAGAGATGGCAGGAGCTGACAGGAGGGTCATGTTTTGCTTCCTTGTTTAGCAGCAAAGAACAGCAGCTTGCAYTGGTCCTGCCCCACTGCAGAAGTCTCCAGCCCCAGGCAGTGAAGTCTGAGGGAAAAAGCTTCCAGAATAGAAAGGCAGGGCTGCAGAGTGGGAGGCAACACAAACAACCTTTGCTACACCTCAGGGAGAGAGGGCACTGCACTCCTAATGAAGTCTCCAGGGTAAAATTACAARGTATTAACATGCTTGTGTGCAAAARGTGCAGAAATGGCTGAAAGCTGGRAACCAAGGGTTAATGGAAGAAGCTCCAGTCACCTGTGCAAATGCATATTTAATGTTCTCAGAGGACAACTATGCCAACTGCTTGGCAGCCAGGAAGCCTTCCTTAAGAGCTACTGTCATAAACTTCTGATCTAGTTCATAAATAATCATCAAATGAAATGATTTATGGATTTGCTGAACTAAAACTTTCTCTGTTCTTCCCCAGCTCCTGTTCCATGTGTGGGAGGGGAGGGGGCTGCAGCAGGGCAGGAGCTGGGGCTGCTCTTGCTGTGCCCAGGTTAAGATTGTCCCTTGCTTTGCCAGGGGCAGTGTAGGCAGCTGAAGCTGGCACAGGGACACCCATGGGATGGGCTTGGGACAATCTCTGGGTCCCACTGGCCATGTCCATCTCTGGGACCTGCCCTGCACAGCATCCTCCAGGGGCTGGCTTGTGCCAGGCTGGGAAAAACTTAACCCAAGGCAGTGATAGTTTGGTTATTACCCAGACATTAACCTCAAAAATCCCAGTCCATTTTCTCCAGCTATCCCTTTGCTCAGAAGAGCCAGAACATAAATTGACACCCCAGTGYTGTACAATTCTCACTACATAAATAAATGTCATCACATTTAAATCACARCCCAATCTAACTTTCAGGTCAGCCCTGCTTTCAGCAGAAGGTTGGACTTGGTGACCTCTGGAGGGCCCTTGCAACCTAAATGAGTCTTTGATCTGGTGTTTTTYCCCTAACAGAAATTTTCATCTCTTTTAACAGAAGTGACTTACTGCAACCAAAGGAAAAATAAAGCTTAATAACAGGTACCTCCTATTTTGAAGCTGTATTGAATTCAACACTTTAGGAGAAGCAAAGACATTTAAAAGACATTGGAGCATTTCAAAGAGGGCACAGATTGCAATCCTGCAGCACTCAGCACGGAGCAGGCACCCAGTTCCAGTGCTGGCAAGGCTGCTTTCATACCCATTGCTATTTGATTTTGTAAGGGCATCCAATTACCTTTCACAGCATAGGAGACAGACTTAAAATATGCCCTATATAMATATATATATTTATATTTTTTGTTCTTATTGCTAGAACCTGAACTTGCTTGCAGTGMTTTATAGGCTGCCCTCCTCTTCCTGGGAGCCCCAGTCGTCATATTTGGGGTGTATTTATAGGAACTGGGGGTCAGAGGGTTATTGTGCTGCCCACAGCCCCTTGCTAAGGGACCCCAAGGACCGCCCGTCCCTSCCGGCAGAGCCAGGGGTGTCCCCACCTGCCCCAAGCTGCTGCGAGGATCCAGGCGCGGCTTGGATGCTCGGGGGTGGAAGGAGCTTTGGCGGCTCGCTGGAGTGTTGTTCTTACACGAGATTTATCAGCGCGGTTCCCAGCGCTCTCCGGGCATGCCCTGCATGGCAATGAGCGCTCCCAGCCCGGCTGCTGCCGCCGCAGGTGAGGCCGGCGCTCACCTCCAAAGCGCTCCGCAAACACCCGCAGCATCACCCCCTGCTCCCCGGGGGCTGCGGGGAGGGCAGCGAGGCGCTGAGGGCTTTGCCATGGGGCTGGGGGGAGCCGCGGTTCAAAGGAGATTTAAGTGTCTCATTTCCACGCAGGCGTTCACGCAGGGCTTACACCTTGTACTGCCTGGAGCAGCCCCGCGCTCCTTTCGCTGGGTGAGGATAGATTTGATCCTGAGCTGTGTAATTTTTCAATATCCAGCAGGATGAGCCGCTCTGTGAAATGGAGTTCTCAAGCAGAAGCTTTGTTGAATTTTAACACAGGCACATCAAGGAATCCACACCGAGATCCCAGGGAGATCAAACGGGAGGCTGGAAAAATTACAGCAGAAAGCGTCTGGGATCCTTTGGGGGGAAACTGTCAAAGTATCACAGGAAAATAAARAGCTTGATGGGGAATCAAGAGGTCACCCAGTCCAGTGTTTATAAACCTTTAAAAATCACTTAACTCTTTAATCTAGAAGTCACAGACTRCTTTGTGCACTGCTGGCACAACTGCCCTACTTACAAACCTAACCAGGATTTGGACCAATGCTGAAACACATTTTTTTCTTCTGTTTTTTAATCTCCTGCGTGATTTATTCCTTCCTGGTTGTCTTCTGAGCTGCCATGGGAAGTTCTGTGAACACCTGGCCTCTCCTTCCAAAGTCACAGGTGCCATCAAAACCATCCACACCAGCCCAAGACAAAACGCTGCTCCCTTCAGTGACCTCCAGGCTCCATCCCACACCTTCATCCATCATCTGAGGCCAGGGCTCCTGTGCTTTCCCTGCACAGGGACAGGCTCTGTTACACACTTACAAACAGAGCATCCCTTCCTATGCCCCTTGTCAAAACATCTCCAGTTTTTTCCAATCAAAGCTGGGAGGAATAAATCTAACAAAAGAAAATGGCTCTTAGTGGATTCACGAAGGAGGATGGCTTTGAGTGTTTGGACCTTTGTGGACAGCACATTCTACAGATCCAGCTGTGCTGCCAAAGAGAAAAACCCATCCATTTAAATAAATACTATGCCTCTAATCCTTGCCACTCACTGTCCTGCCCAAATTTGACTGTCTCCTGAGCTACCCTTTGCTGTAAGAAAGGCTCATCAATGCCAGGCACTGAGACCAGATAATCAGTGCAGCCTCTGTRCAAGATCCTCCTGATCTCACCCAGAGCCAGTGCCACCTCTCCTGACTGCTGGAGCAGGGCTCCATAACCACCCACCCACCAGGATACACAACCTTTGGGATGGCACCAAGCAGCTGTTTTCCATATCCATACGCAAAACCATCCCCCCCCATCAGGATTCAAAGCCTTTGATACAACACCAAGCGGGGTTTGGTTTGGTTKTTTTTTCTTTTTTACATATTTGGGCAGATGGAAGCAAGCATTTCCCACACCTTTCCCACACCTCCTCCCCGGAACGAGCCCAGCCCATCCAACTCCTTTCCCAACCACAGGAACCGCAAACCCTCTGTGATTTGTGTACGTAACTAATGCGCCGGGGCCTGCTTTTTTTGTTGTTGTTGTTGTTGTTTAAAGAGCTGTGAAAAGCAGAGAGTGTGTTTTACCCAGAGATATATTACACTTGATTAGCCGGGGCGCTGGAGCGCGAATGCTACAACAGGAGCCGGGCGTGCTTAAGCAGCGGCTGGAGCCCGCACTGAGCACGGCCAGGTCAGGGCAAAGATTAACTGTATCTGACTGCCGTGTCAAAACATCMACTGCAGCGTTTAGAAACCCACAGAACCAGTTGCCTCTGGTCGGCAGAGCAGATTTATTTCCCTCCCTGCAGCTCCTGGCGCAGCCAAGTTGGCTTTTGGCTCCTGCCAAGGGGCAGGGAGAGCTGGAAGGTTCAGGTGGAGATGGGAGGTTTGCAGTACCTTCAGACAAAAAGAGTAAATCCAGGGGGGAAAGGTGGGGATTTTTCACCTGACCCGCAGCCAGGTGTGTAATTCAGTCACCTGTCTCAACACTATTTTATTAGAAGAAAAGAATGCCATTTCCCTGCTCTTCAACAGGTGTAACACACACATCATAACTTCTGCTTTACACTCAAAAAACCTTGTGAAAATAAAAAGTACTTTTCACGCTACAGATGATAGGGTTTATCGCCCTGTAGAATCCTAGAAATGTGTTTCGTGCAAAACAAGTTGAAGGTGACCCCTGAGGAGAGATTCCCAAGGGAATTCCCACTTCAAAATCAGCATCTTTTCAGGATGTGTTTTAAACTCATGGTTAGATTTGGAACTGCACACACAGCTCCTGAAGGGCAAGTCTTTTTATCTAAGTGTGCATCTCCACTGGGAGAGGTTGAGTGATGCCCAGGGTGAGCAGACAACTGCAGTGTGTGGCCACTGAGAGTCAGAATTTGGACAACTGGGATCACAACTTCAAAAAACCAAAGCAAAAAAAAACAACCCAAAACCAAACCAAAACAAACAAAAAAAAATCAACCCCTCCATCTCTTCAGCTTTATAAGCTATGTATGACTAAGGAAAAAGGCTTTTCTTCACTTCTGCTGCCAAATTCAAGATTTTTTTTCTCAGCATCCAGACTCAATTCTATCCAACTTACTGTCACTTCCAATTCTTCCATATCACACTCAGTGGTCACCATGAGATGTTACTGACAGCTTATCCCTCCCTATTTCATCTGTGGCTTCAGCATCAAGGCCAGGAATAGAGATATCACCAGCATTTAAAGAAGAAGGTGCCAGACACCCAGGGCCAGTGTCCCAAGAGCTCATCTCCTCTTCATCACACCCCTTGCAGGTACTTTAAGGAGCTTTTGTCCCCATGCTCTTCAAAATCTCTGTGTTTCAAGCCTGTAAGAGCACTTTGGTTTCTACAGCAGGACCAGTGCATCCAAGAGACACCAAACCTGGAAGAGCTCATCCTTCAAAGCCTCCTTGGTGTTTCTTAGTCTCCTCCAAGCCCTGTGGGCTCCCCAGCTCAAACCAGGCATGGCTCAGCCCTACACCCTGCTGCACCCCACAGCTGTGCCCTGTTAGCCTGGCAGGAGGCACAGACACCACTTCTCCACTCCAGTCACAGGAATGTTCCTGGGTACAGACTGTCTGGATAAACCAGATGCTTCAGCACCCTGAGCTATGCTGCAGGGGTGCAATTTTGTTTTTAAACTGCACTTAGGAGCGTTCTGACTTGCAGGTTTCACTTTTTAATGGTAAACACATTCTGTAGGTGCCAGAGAACATTTCAAAGCGTTTCAGTGGAGTCCTTTTACCTCCACAGCCTGGGGGCACATACACTGAAACAACAGCTGAAATCCAATTACTGAGGAATATTCCCAAGTGCATTTCCATAGGTAATTTGTTAGTCTGTTGGAACATGCAAAGTGATTTCTCCTCCACTTCTTGGTGCTGTCCCATAGGCTCCTAGGCTGAAGATTTCTATCCAAATTGCAAAGTAACTACCACAGGCAAGGAATCCACATGTCATGGGGAAAGCCAGAACTTTCCAGGACCTTGGATTTGACAAGAAGTTCACCAGCCCAGACCCACCCCAATCCCTGCTATCACCCGAGTTTCTCACTGCCCARTTGGTTTGATGCATAAAGACATGAGAAAGCCTGAAAGTATTTTTCCTTCAGCATCCTGTTTATTGATTTAGCAGGGAGCTGACACAGATGTGCAGTTCTAGAGACAAGCTGTAATGCAATCCCTTCATCTGCTGTCACTCAAAATCACACAAGCTGGCTGCTGCCATAAGGGGAGGAGTGGCCACCCTGCTCATTTTGGGRCTGCCAAACAACCCAGCCAGGAGCTTTGTCCTCATTAGGGAGGCACCCCCAGACTGCCACCACATCTGTGCTGTGTGTGCCATCTCAGCACATCAAACAGGCTCCCAGGTGGGAGCACCTCATCCACTCAGGATCATCCCCACTGGTGAAATATCACTGGAAATCGGTCTGATCTCAGAAAGAGGAGACAAAAATTAAACAGGCAAAGTTTGGGTCAGAGTGACAAGGAACATAATCAGAAAAGAGCACAGATGAACTGCCTGTGAGTTAAAGATAATTCAGGGCAAATTAAAGCATCTGAACTCCTACTGAGAGCCACTGATTTAGAATTATGAAGTTAACTTACAGCAATCATTTTCTATATGAAAGCAATTACGGATGGGTTAAAAGCTTCTGTTATTATGGATTGTGTATGGCTGCCACAGAGGGTTCAGTCTCCCAGGATGAAATTTTAGCCTTCGTGAAAAACTACTACATCCTGTCTGCCAAATCTTGTTCACCCATCAGAAAGTCATTGAACATCAGACATTTTATTAACCAATGCAAATGCAGACAGCCAGGGAGAGGTAGATAGGGAACATCCTGCTCGCCAATAAAGCACATACACACAAATCACCATGGTTCACTTCCCAAAATAATCACACAGGCTCAAACACACAGCTGTGATRGATGGCAAATTTCCAAGCCTTAATGCATCAGAAAGCAGAGCCGTTGTTTGAATTGGTCATCTCTTGAGGGGAAGAGAAAAGTGGGGGGGAAAGCTTGTGAGGAACCTGCAGGCACGGGGCCATGCCCAGGAGTAGCCTGGTGGTGCCTGCAGGAAGGTCACCAGCCAAGGGGACAGTGGCCTCCTCCCTCTGCTGCTCCCTGGGCAGAGTCTCCAGAGCAGGTCCAGCTCCCTCAGGGAGACAAAGGGACATCAGAGAGCAGCCCCCCAGCTCCTGCTGTCACCCCTTGGCAGGGAAAATGGGGCACTTGGGGTCTGGGGGCACAGCCTCTCGTGGGACTGACCATCCTCACCTGCACTGCCCCCAGAGCTCTGAGGAACAGCCCCCAGCACAGCTGCCTGCCCCTAGAGCATCCCTGGCCTGGCCACAGGGTCACACAGCAACAGCTCCCAAATGGAGCTGACAAAGCCACTTACCAAAACAATCTATTACACTGAGCCTCTTCCTTCTCTTCACTCTTAATTGGGCTTTATTTCTTGTTTGGTGTTTTCTGAGCAGTTAAACGAGCTGACAGACCTTTTGTTTCTGGAATGAAAATGAGATTTTGACTGCAATGTGCATGGCAATGAGCTGAGTGTGTGAAGGCCTCTCCATCATGTGTCTTCCAGGGAAGAGATTTGGAAGAGGAGGGGGAGAAAAGTGAAACCTGTCCAAGACCTCGTGGGAACCAAAGGTTCAGAGGTGTTCTGTCAGTGATGTAGATCTTGGATTTCTCCTGCTGCACAGGCTGTGAGAGCAGGAGGGGTGTGAATCCCAGCCAGCCTGGCCCCCATGCCCAAGGAGCAGCCTTGGGGCACTGCAGGCATCCTGGCATCCTTCAGCCACCAGCACGGGCAGCACTTGCTCCTCAGGGGCCAGCAGGGACTCAGCACAAGGCTCTGATGGTCAGATCCATCACTGACAGTTACAACAAATGGAATTCAGCAGCTGAACTCRGAGGGTTGTGATAACAGCCCTGAACCCAGCAGTGCTGCAGAGGCTCCTGCATAATGCATGAGAGGGAAACCCACTGCACTGAGAGCAAGGGCTAAATGCTGCTTGCAGAGAGGTGGGAGGCAAAGATCTCRCTGGATTCAATAAAATCTGAGTCCTAATGAGGAGGCAGGGCAGCTCACTCTCATTGCACCATCCTCCACTCCATCTTTCCTGAGGACACCCCAGATCCTGCTCCTCTGGCTCACCTTCTTGAGGAGGGCTGTAAAGCCTGGAACAAACCCTCCCAGGTGCTTCTGTGCTCTCCTGCTCATTCCATCAGTGCAGGAGAATCTCTGTGTCTGCCGCACACAGCCATCAGCACCTGGGGGTGATTGAGATGGAGGCTCCTCATGGTTTTCCCCAGGACCATGCAGAAATTCTATGGCAAAACATTATTCTAAATGAATAATGGAGCATCCTCCCTGCAGCTTTTGGGAAMCTGTAGGTGCTGGCTTCCTGCATGAGTTCCTGGCTCAAAGGTAAATTTGATAAATAAGTGAAACAGCTTTGCATTCCCAGAAATCCCCTGCTAAGGTGGGTTTGGAATCTTTATTGCCACCACAAAAGCACTGTTTAAAGTGGTATCTTCTGGGGGGAAATCCCCAAAGCAGCCATAAAAGCTGATAAATGATCGCTGGGAAGCAACAAAAGAAGAAACTCAATTCTTTTCCCCTTTCTGCTCATCTTTTCTATGCATGTTTTSCACAGAATACTCAACACAAGAAATGGCACCTATTTAGCACTATTGATCCAGCTTACTTCAGTAACAAACCACATTAAGTTAAAATCAATAGCAGCCTCTCTTAAACTGATTTAGGAGTGTCCACACAAAGGGGCTCACACCAGTTTAGACAGATTTGCTTTGTAACCAATTTAGTTAAAACATGCAATCTAGGGGCTGAKCTGTGCTGTGAACAGCTGGGAGGCATTAATTCCTGGGGTTCAAAGGCATCAATTCCCAAGTGTCATCAATGGCTCTCAAGGGACAGCATCCAGGAAGTGTCACTGACAAACATCCATCTCTCTTGGCAAAGCATACAGGTCTCCCTCACTCCAAAAGCCAAAGAGATGGGGGAAACCCAAAGAAAACCAAATTAACCTCAGAGTTAATTTTATTTCTACAGCTTAAATTTTGCATTAAAAAAAAAAAAGGCCAACTGAAGCTGCTGAAGACAAAGAGCTCAAAAAAGCCATGATTTATTTCTCCCCCTGGAATATTTCCTCCACAAGGCACGTGCACAGCAGATCACTGTGCCCACTATAAATCCAGCAGCACTGGGCTYTGCAGCYCAGGCTGCAGCAGCAGCCAAGTGAGCRAGGTGAGGGAATGCAGCACGAGGAAGGGTTTGACAGTGCTGTTTGTCACAGCAACCTTCTGCTGCTTGGACACCCCAGGGTGAGGGGAGCCCTGGGGAGCTCAGCACGGATTTCATCACACACCATGACATCATGGCATCACAGGCAGCCCTGAGCCAGGCTGTAAATCTCAGCAAAGGGATCTCACTTCAAAGGAGATCAGGCTTTAGTGTTTAGTCAAGTGCAAGCTCAAGGGTCTCCATCAGATGGGATCAGCCAGGGAAAGGCTCCAAGAAAACTTTTGGTGTTACCCATCCTGCCCAAGGGGAGGGAGGCCAGGCCCTGTCAGGTCCTGCCACCTCTGTGCCTCAGCACCCAAAAAGCTGACACATCACAGTCAATACTAATTTCTCTATCTGAGGCTTGAGGTTCAGAGGGAAACTATCAAAAGTTTGCTCAGGACTTGGGGATTCTTGGAGCAAAAGGGGTTGGGCTGGAACAGTTTGGGTTGGTTCATAGCAAAGGAGAGAAGAGGACATCAGGCTCCTCATCCCATGCTTTTTGCCCACAATTTCATAAAAGTGTTGCCTTTAGGGCTYTTTTACACCTTGGAGAAAAATGTGGAAAAGTTTCAGGCCAGTGATGTTTGTTTGGTTTAAAAGCAGATCTTTRGGTTTCAGCTGTCGCTGGGTTCGTGGTGGTTACAGCCAGGGGATGGATGATCACAGAGCTGTCAGAGGAGCAGGGGTAACCTACAGAGCCCTTCAGGAGCTGCACACCTCCAGTCTCTAAACCCTGCTCATTTATTTCTCCTCCTTTCTCCCCACTCCTTCCCTGCAGCTGCAGGCACCATTTCCCATCCCTGTTCATTACCTCGGGAGATCAGGATCAGCCAACCCACTAAAAGCCTTCCAAAAGGCAGGAAACACCACACTTCATTGCTGCTTATCCACCTACAAAATATGCATGTTCAGGCATCTTCTCACCTCAGCTGCTTTTAAASCTGTCACTCAGAAGTGGTTTGGGGCTTCAGTGTCAGGCTGTAACTCTGCTTTGTGATTTTCTGGATACCTGGAAGAGATTTCGAAATGGTTTTCCCTGCTGTTACCAGGTAATAATTTGTTTCACAGAAAGAATCAAGAGCTAAACTTATGTTGCCAAATTAAACACAGGAATGTTTTGGAAATAGAAATAAACCTTTTCTGGTTTTATTATTTATTTTGCTTTCRAGCCTCAGGTGCTAAAAATTAGCCTCCACTGTTCCATAAAAAAAAAAAATACAAGGAATGGATCTTTTCCCAGAGCAAATAAATTAGGTAAAAAAAAGTCACTATCCACATCTTGCTGCTGGGTGCAGAGCATCCCTAAAGAGGGACAAATCCTGCTGACATCTCCTGCCTGGGGACTCCAGGGGTGACAGGCACTCAGATCCCAGAGCCAAGCAGGGTTTGGTGCATCCCAAGCTCCTGGGCAAGGGATGGGATCTGTGATATGATGATATCTCCTATCTGTGATATATGATGATATCTCTCTCCCATCTGTGATATATGATGATATCTCCCTCCCATCTGTGATAAATGATGATATCTCCCTCCTGTCTGTGATACATTATGATATCTCCCTCCTGTCTGTGATATAGGATGATATCTCCCTCCTGGCTGTGATATAGGATGATATCTCCACATTACTGTTTGTGGGAGCTTCTGCTGAGGATGCTGAAGAGGATCCCCACTGCCAAACGCTAATGCCAACTGCATTGGTGGTGCTCAGAGGGTGACATTTGGTCTGGTCTCTCTCTTTTGAGCATGTACACACATTTTRCAGTGCCAAGAGCACTTTGCAACAGGAGGGCTTAAAGCCCAGTTGCAAAATGAGCTGCAAGCAGTGATAAGAAATTAATCTATTTTCACTGTCTAATCTAATGTGTGTGGCAATGCTCCTGCCTCTCTGCTGGACCCACTCTGAGCTAATCTGAGAGAGCCCAGTAAGCTCTGCCCAGGACACTYTGTTTCTGCTTTCCTCAGAGCCACAAGAGGAGCTGGAATGGGAAAAATCTGCAGTGCTCAAAAAAAAAAAATAAACCACAAAACACCTCCAAGCCCAGCATCTGAACCTCTCTCCAGAATTTTTGGTATATACAGCCAGTCTTTAATTCAGTTTGATTCACAGAAAATGCCACAAGCCAAGCTGGTTTTGCATTATTCCAGAGAAAAATGAAAGCACATTGGGGTTTGTGGTTTYAAAGGAAGCCTTTAGTGCCCATTGACCACATCCTCCCAGTCATCCCTGCTCTCCATTTCTGACAGGAGTTAAATTCATGTAAACCCTCCCCTGCAGTGCCCTCACAGCAAGGGCTCAGACTTGCTCAGGATGCTGTGGGGGCTGTGTTCCCACTGGGAAGGTCCAACACTGCCTGTGCTCCCCAAGGCATCCCTCAGGCACAGCCCAGGGAACTGCACCTCTCTCTGGCCAGCCAGCCAGCAAGAAGTTGAAACCAAAGACTAAAAGAAGAAAAATGGTCATGTTCAGGCAGACAGAGGTRCTTCCTGTCCTGATTTTTGTGTGATTTGGGCTGATGGTGCAGCAGAGGCCACAGGACATGCAGAGGATGTGTTTGTGGTCACAAATCCCCCTTCCCACCCTCCTCTCCTGTCTCCAATCTACACTTGCTCCCTCCACCTGCTGAGCATTCTCAGAGACAGAAATCTCCCATCTCACTATAAATTCACACTGCAAAAGGGGCCAGCAGCTCCTCTCCCCACACCTGTGCCCCACTCTCCTRGGGTGACTTTAAGATGCTTGCATCCCCGATTATCTGCTGTGTTTCTGCTGGATATCAAGTTCTGCACCTTTAAGACTGGTTCTGAGAGKGAAGGGAGGAAAGAAAAAGCAGGCAGTTTGTTTTCAGAAACTGCACCCACTCCCCCACATCCTGCTCCTGGCTGTGTTGTTTGCAGCACAGAGGGACAGTGGGAGAGAGCTCYCCTTTGCTTTTTAGTTAGTTTTTAGCTAGCTGAGGCAGAGAACTTCCCCAGACTGTGGTTTTTATGGTTTTTTTTCCTTGACAGGGACACCAAGGAGCCTCTGTTTGCCTGCCACACTCATAGATGTGACGTCAGGGATGTCTCCCAGCTCTCCCCTGCTCTGGGGGCATTCCCAGCCCAGGGAGCAGGGACAAGCCCAGGTCACTGCACATCACATCAGCCCCTCTCAGGGCAGCTCAGGCCAGGCCCTGGCAGGGAGGGACAGGAGCCAGCCAGCCCCTGAGATGTGGCCATGAGTCGTGGTCAGCTGGAGGCACCTGGCTGTGTTWGCAGCACTGCCCCTGAGTCAGCACACTCAGAGGATAACAAAGCAGCTTTACCACATCCTGGTAATACAAGGATTTAAAAAAAAACCCCAAATTTTAAAAAAATCAAAAAGCCATTAACTAAGGTTTGTTTAATCAGGATTTGCAARGCACTGAGAGATCCTCAGGCACTGTTAAGTGCAGACTAACATCTCTAATCACCAAGTGTCAAGATGTACAGAGCTGCCTATAGACATGRAGAGGCACTTAGCCCACAAAAGCCCCCCTGCTCCACTGCTTCTGGAGCATCCCTGTGAGCCTGGGGATGGATTTACCAGGAGATGTGATGCCTCCAGATGAGATTTGAATGCACCTGGGATGGGGCTTCAGCTGTGTGACAGCCAACAGGATCAGGCCACCAYGGTCCAGGGGCATCTTTGGGTTCTTGGCTGCTGAAACAAAGCACTTCAGCTTTGAGACAGAGCAGCAGGGGAACCACAGTGTCTGCAGCCASCCTACCTCAAGATTAAATCACATCTTCTTTTCCTTACCTGCAAGGCAATAAATGCAAGAGAGGATTTATTGCATTTTAACAAGTGCCACAGAACATGCATTTCATTAATTTACACGGGAGGTGGCGGGGGGAGGCAAATCCAGTCCAATAAATTCTCCCAGACTATTGCTGTGAAACAAACAACTCTGCAGAGCCAGGCTGKGGATGTCACAGCAGAGGCTTTTATCCAGATGAGCTATGTGTTCAACAGGGTGACTAAAATGCTTCAAGAAAATTAAAAAAAAAAAAAAAAGAAGAAACCCAGAGAGGGTGGAGACAACAGAGCTGCTCTCTACAAAAGGCAACGTCTCACTGACACGTTGTTTGAACTCCCAGTGGTGTATTAAAAAAATAAAAATAAACCCCCCTCTGAACCACAGCTGCATCCTTAGCTCTCACTGCTGTGTTATTTTAGCTCGGAGGGAAAAACGACATTGCTAATGCCTTTTGSTTCTCTCTTCCCCCCACCCAGAGAGGAAAAAGGGTTTGTTTTTCTGACTGTGTTTACCATGTGGATGGTGCAGCTCTGCTCCCTTCAGACTGGGGAGAAAGGGAAGAGTGTTTGGGGAGGGTGGCTTCAGGGTGGGATCCTTCCCATCTGATTTACTGGCGAGGCCAGAGCAAATAAAAGGGATGGTGTTTCCCCCAGCCCGAGCACAGCAGGGCTGCAGATGTGAACAGTGAATACCAAATCCCGCCTGAGCCCACAGCGTTTCTCTGACAATAGAAAATAAATAGCTCCATATTTGTTTATTTAGTTAACTTCACTTCTGAGGGATTCATTTTGCGCTACTGAAGAGGAGGAAATGGGGATGAGATGAGGCTGGCTGGGCCCTGCAGACCCTGCTGCTGCTGACACCAGCCCTTGCCACAGAGCCTGATGCTCTCCTGACTGTGTCACCCCAGGGAAATCCCCGGGGATGTGGTGCCAGCCCTTTGCTGAGCTGTCTCACAGTGCCAGGTGCCCCAAGCCCAGGGGCAGGTGGTGCTGCTTGGCCTGCCAGGCACTCACAGGGCACCCAAAACATCCAGGGGCTCATCCCAGCTTTGCCCTGTTYGTGGCCAAGGAGCACCAGAGCAGCTGTCACCCCTGCACAGCCACACAGGGCCCAACTGCCAGGGCAAGGCTGGCTGGGCAGAACCTCCCATCAGTTCCCTGGTGCCCAGGGGCACCCCAAAACCCTGATGTGCTGCTTCCTGCACATCACCAGTGTAGGGAGGGAACAGGAACCCCTTTGCCCCTGGGAAGGGTGGACTGGGATGGGGTGAAGCCAGGGTGGGACAGGGAGTGTGATGGGAACCTCCACACTTCATGAAGGGATTTCCCTTTTCCCCACAGCTGCACGAGGGCAGGAATGGCACAACACCACTGAGGGAGCAGAGGCAGGAGGATGAAGCAGTGAAACACCAATCAAGGTTAGCCAGTGGTTCTGCAACAGAGCCAGGACAAGAAGTATTTTCTGCTGGCACCTCCTGCACTGCTGGTTTCCATTAGATTATTGCATAAGGACTGGCACTTGAATTGCACAAGCTCCAAACATCCCAGTTTCTATTTCACCTTTCCATCTYGTATCACTTCTCTCTTACAGAAAGCAAAGCAGGGGCAGACAAATACCAGTGTGTGCAAACTCATCCTTACCCTCACCCTCCTGAAGAGCACCTCAAACAGATCTGACACCTGCAGCTCAGGCACACACTGCTGTTCTCAGTGCCATTTATCAGGTGCAAACCTTTCACTTGCACACCTGTTTCTGAGCTCCAAATCAAAAGCATCCTCTTTCCTTAAAAAAATATAAAAATCCCAAACAAGCCAAGTGAGCAAACCACAAGTCACAGTGAGGGCCCTGCTCCTGAGATGGGGAAGAACAGACACATCCAAGGGTGCTCCAGGCCCACCTCAGGCTTCTTTCAGGATTAGGGCTCAAGCAGCAGAAATTCTCTATCAGGTTCATCAGGTACCTGAGGGTCAGGAGGAGCCCATCCTGAATAACTCCTGTCAGGGAGACACCAACCTGCTGGGGAGAGCCTTCCCCCAAAGCCTCATGGAACACCCACTGGCATTTTTAATGTGCCCTTGTTCCTCTGGCCCACTGGGAGCTGGCTGTGTGTCCTCCAACCCCACACACCCCATTGCATGGGTTTTTAACCCCACTGCCATGAAGTTAACTCCACACAGACATACACTCATGGGATTTCCCATTTTCATTCAGGCTCTCTGCCTCTTCCCCACGGTCTGCAGAGCTCCTGGGCACTGGCATSTGCTGTCCCCTGCCATCTCTAAAGGTAAATATTGAAGGTAAAGCTTGCAGGTGTTCATTGAAACAACTGGCAAAYACATCACCCTTATCAGAGAGTGTTCTGTTTGATCTGCTTTGCCATCAGATAAGAGTAAAAGCAGAGAGGGTTTTTTGAAAAGTGTACATAATTTTTTCCCAATAATTACTGTATAAATTTTCTAGGTACAAAAAGAGAGGAATTGATTTCCAGGCTTGTTTTTAAAAATCTTCCCTCAAATACCAACATTTTTGCTGCCTCCACTTCTGCCCTGCTCATTGCTGCACCTTCTCAGCACCTCACAAATCTCAATTAACCTCAGCCAACCTGGGAGGTAAAGGCATATTAATAATCCTGTCTCAGATATGGAGAGACCAGAGCTGTTAGCAAATGAGGCCAACACTTSACACCGAGTGCCAGGGACTGGGTTTGGGGAGCAGGGAGGCAGAGCAGGAGCTTCAGGGCTCTGCACCTTCCCAGCAGCATGTCCAGAGCACACAGCACGGGGAACTGGCTCTGGGAGCTGGTGGCAGAGCCAGTTCAACTGGAATCATTCTGCTAATTGCATTTCAGCACCCTCACTGAAACATTTCTGCTCAGCGAGACCGCAGCACCAAAACCACTAAATCAGTTCTTCCCAGAGGATTACAGATTTTGAAACCCACACTGCTGTGTTTCAACCCTAAGCTCAGCCCTGTTGATTCCTTTTCCCCTCRTCTTTCCCCATGCTCTGGTACAGATCCCATCATCACTCCCTCATAATTTTTACTGGGCTGATCAACACAGAATCTACGAGATAACAAACTGCTGTTATCCCAATTTCACAAGGCAGGAGGGGAGCACAGACAAATTAATTTGCTTAGCTGCTATCACAGGCATCTATGGCACAGCCAGGGGAGGGACACCCCAAGTCAGAGGCTCAGCTTAACATCTGTTCTGTAATTCCTCTGAGATATCAGCTGGGATTTGACCTTGCAGCTACTTGAGCTGAGATAGTGAGCTCTAACACAACCTTCAAAGAGACAATATTACATGGCTGCTTCCTATATTACACAAAGATAACACTAATGTGTTTTTAAATCATGCTTTATAAAAGAAGGCAATGAGAGATTAAGGCTACTGATATTTTCCTGACAAAACTTTTCTCTCCACAGCAGCTTTGTGACAGAGTTTAGGGCTCTGAGAATCACAGTTACTCTGCTTTATTCCCCCAACCCTTTCAAAAGGCAATTTCCCAGGTTATAAAGCTACTAAGATGTAACACACATTACCTGGCTCCTGTGTTCCTGAGGGCATCAGCCCATGGAGCACCGTGGCAATCTCCAAAGCCTTGTCCACAAGCAAGAAAACCTGCTGGGTGACAGCCTGCAGGTGACATCCACCAGCTCTCGTGGACACACAYCTGAATTAAACATCACCACACCACAAAACCCCCTCCTAAAAACCAGGATAACAGCTCCTYATGTCAGCTTAGCCAGGAATTAACCAGCTCCACTTCCACCAACCACAACCTCACAACCTTCCTCTCTTCATTTGTTACAAATGAGATCCATCCCAGCCAATTAGCTAATAATTAAACCTGACTTCCAGGGCTCAGAAGATTTTAGGGCACCAGTTCCCAAGCCTAAGCCTCCTCCCAGGCAGTTTCACCTAGGTTTGAGCTCAGGATTCATCTCTGTGTCCCAGGGCTCGGGGTGATTTCTCACTGCAGGGGCTGCGATGTGCCCAGCCCAGCCTCGGTCACTGCTCTCCCTTTATCCCTCCCTGCTGCAACAAACACCAATGCAAGCACCCAGAGTTCTTGGTCCCCTGCCAAAGTCCCTTCCTCTCTGCAAATAGCCTGGAAGAGGGTTTGTGACACCAGCCTTTGCACTGCCTTTTCTCCCTTTCCTTTGCAGGGTGTGAGGTTTCCCTCACCTGCTCGTTGGACACGCTACAAACCTTCTGCCTGCTAAGCTCAGAGATTATTCTGCCAGCCAGGAAACCGTGTGGGACTGGTGGTGAGACCCAAACTGAAACCAAAACTCGAGACAAAAGCACTGAGAGCCTGCAGAACTGCTCAGATTAGCAGCAGGCGTCAGAGAGGCTTTCACAGGCAGGACAGCAGCACACGCTCTGCCCTCCCTTAGCTGTCACTGCAAAGTGAAATTGCTGATCTCAAGTGCCAAGGGGAAAAAAAAAAAAAACTGGATCCAAAGAGAAAATCTCACCCAAACCAGCCTTCAGATGGGACAGCAGTGAGGAGCTGGCAGCAGCCATGAAGATAAATTGAGCCCCTTCTCCCCATTCTCCCCCTGAGCCCCAGGGATGCTCATTTTTATTTCCCCCCTGGAGCAACAAGTGGRCCCATCCTGACTTCTATTAATTGCTTATGGAAGAAAATAGGCATTTCCTATCATATTTTCCTGCAGCACTTGGGTGGGACAGCAGCARGCTGATGATGTTTTGGCAGAGGATGTTTTGGCAGCAGCAGGGGCCTGGGGAGTTGGTGGGAGCTCAGCCCAGCACTTGCTCGGGGTGGGACGGGAAATTCRCTGTGGATGTCGGTCAGCAAGATGTGACTGCCTAGAGTTAAAAGCAGAAGCATTTTAATAAGAAATATGCCTCTGAGTCACGATGCTCCAGGGACCAGTGGTGTACTGTCTTACCCACCAGCCTCACTCAGGGACTTTTTTAAGGTCAGGATCTGGGCTTAGAATTGCTCAGCTGTGAGGAGAATAAACACTCGGTCATGTTTGCTCACTCGAGCTAAAGGTGAGTCACCTGTAATAACTTTCAGAGGGAAAATTATATGAGTAATGCTTTGAGAACAAGGTATGAAAAATACCAAGAGGGAGCCTTGTGATGTATTTAATAATCACGACCCCTTGCTGAATCATGATCCTCTCAAAGAGCCGTTCCCTCACGCTCACCATCGTTTGATTGCGTGGCTCTGGAGCGTGCTAACCCTAAAACATTCTGCAAACACATTTGTGTGGCTCGGCTCTATCTGTGTTTAGAGAGTGCCTTGGAGAACACATTAAACAYTTCAGCTGCTGAAGCGAGTGTCAGCGCCGTCCCAAGAGCCTCTGGAGTAAATGATGTCGTTAAGCACAYCGTGGGAATAGTCGGATTAATCTCCCCTCTCTGAGCAAACCTGCCTTTGCACCGGAGCCACGGGGGTCAGAGTGGGTGTGTTGGCACGTTTTCAGCAGCTCCCAGCTGCTGGGACCGGCAGCAGGATGAGCTGTGTGAGGCCTGACCCTGCTGCTGACTCCCGTGGAGCTGGGAATGGAGGAGTAGGTGGGAGATTCTGGCCAGGGCTCCCCACAGGCACTGTTTGCCTCACCACCCGCCAGCATCTCCTCAGCCCTGCCGGGCTCCTGCCACACACTGTGCTCCCAGCCCAGCCCAGTGAAGGCAGTGGGGCACACCAGCCTTGAGAGATGAGCATCCACCCCTCAAATTAGGCTTAGATCAGGTGGTCAGAGCCAGGGAAGTGCCTGCTGCTGGGTTATTCCATAAGGCCAGGGGTCCTGGCTGCTCCTTCCAGGCAGCTCTCATGGTGTGCTATGATCTGCCCTTGAAAGCTGGCCAAGCCCCTGGAGAAGCTCAAGCATCAGCCTCGAGCTTCCTGGCAGCTTTCAGGTTTGGTTAAAACACCACGAGGGGCTGAGAGGAGGCTGAGCCGTGGGGGCAGTGGGAGCAGAGCATCCCTCCAGCCCCAAGGTGCCCCAGAGCAGCAGGGCTGGGCTGTGCCTGGCACAGTGAGGTGCTCTCTGCCACCACCAGCTCTGCTGYGCTGTCCTTGCCGTGTGCTCCAGGACATTGCTCACGCTGCCGGGCAGCAGGATCCTGACACGGCTCTAATGTAATTTTGCATGTGTTAATTTCATTTCTTGGCTTTGCTCAGGATCAGCTATTATCCTGCTGAGATGGTAACCAGCAACGGGTGAAGCTGGTTCAGAGAAAACAGCCAAGCCCATGCCTTTCATTTCCCCTCTCCTCCCAACTGCTGTGACCTTTGCCCATTATTAGAACCAAAATTGAAATAAGCCTTTTCTYTCTGAGGCTCTGAAATACTCAGCTCTGAGTCAAATTCATAGAACAAGGGAACTGATTCAGACAGCCACAAGCTATTGTTTCAGTTCCACCTTAAAGCAGTTCCAGCTCTGTCAGCTCTTTTCTTTCCTCGTTTTAAAACCCAGCTGGGAAAAGCCCCAGTAAGAGGCTGGGTGATGCTGGAGATGGAGCTGCTCACAGCTCTTTTCAAAGCAGCAGCACACATCTCCCACACTGTCCTGCCCAGSCAGGGGCTCCCTGAGGGGACAGATCCTGTCCAATGCCACCTTGCATTGGGAAACCAGTGCCACGATAAGGCAAACACTGAGTGGGTGGCTCCTGAGGCAGGAGCTGGTTCTTTGGAGGGCTGTGGTTTTACTAGATCCCCAAAAAAGCCAGCAGCTGGTACTGTATTCCTTGGAGAAGGGGGAAAGCCCCACTTGAAGGATTGTTCTGCACAGTCTCACCCCCACAGCACACCCATCTTCAGCCACCAGCGTGGCAAACTCTGCCTGCACATCCCTGCAACCTGCACAGCTCCTGGAGGAGGGCTTCCTGCTCTGGTGTGAGCATTCCTCCCAATCCCACCCTGCTCCTGRAGCACAGGTTTGTACTGGTACAGACCTCAGTGCAGCTACACCCATGCTCAGTTCTCTGGAGAAGGTAAGCCAAGCCCCTAGGAAAAAGGCTATTATGGGATTCTCTGAGTCACCCTGTGCCTTCTCCAGTTGTACTTAAACCTGATAGTGATCCATACTGTTGTTGAAAGCAGAAATTAAGCAGATGAACAAGTAGCTGGGAAGGCACTTTAAAGACTTCTTCATCAAAGGTGATTCAAAATATTTTCCAGCTCGGCATCCTTTAGCATAAATACACCACCCAGGTTCCCAGGGGCCTTTGGGGTAAGAAGATCAGTGTGGTAAGGAAGCCTCTTCTCTGCCAAAAGTCTGATATTTGAGCAGCTCCTACTTGCAAAATAACACAGGCACCTGTTGTTTGTTTTGGCAATTCTGAAATCTCAGTGTTCCCATAAACTCCACACACACACACACACACGGGTTCTGGGAGAGCCCTCGCTCTCAGTGCTGGAGGAGATAATGTTATTTAAATAAATAAATCCTCAAGGTTTCTGAGTGGTTTAGCCAAGACTGCGTGGAAAAATTACTGTGCAACTGTCAAATAGCTGAGATTTAGGCCCAAAGGCCATGAAAGGTGCCTGTWCTTGTTTCATTGCAATGAAAGCGTGCCAGCCATGACCACAACTGAGCACAGCTCCTGGTTACAGAAGTGCTTCTTAACAAGGAGGGATGGGGTTTGCTTTTAGAGCACCTTTGCCAGCCAGTCCAGTGGAAATCTCACAAGCAACGTGGTAAAAGGTAAAATTCAGATTAAACCAGGATCTAAAACCACTAAGAGCTAGAGCTGGTACCCACATGTGTGTGTTGGTGCAGGACCCTGAGCAGGGAYGGGCACAGGGACTCTCAGCACCACACCAGGGAGGGATGGACAATGTTTGAAATGAGGCTTTTTGYCCTCTTCCAGAAAAAAACAAAGCAAGCCCATGGATGTTAACTGCAGAGCTGTGTGTGAAATAAAAACCTGTTCCCCAGCCTCCTGCCTGAAACGTGTTTGTTTTGCACAGCGTTAATGCAGAAAATTTTTTCAGACACCCAAGACAGTTGTGATTACTCACCTTAATGTTCAGCATTTATCCATATCTATCTCATGGTAGTTAACACAGGCAAGCCAGCCAGGCTTAGCAAATCTTTGCCCTTTCCTGCATTATTGATCTGACATTTCCTCTGGAGTATTTCAACTGAGAATTAAATTAACGCCGTATCTATGGACATTACCTAGTTAAAGCAGACCAGCTGCACAGGCTGGCACRCCCTTTGTTCAGTCAATCACCATCTTCCTTTTATTAATTCATGAAACCTTGTTGTTATTTCTTAAAAGTGGAAGATGCCATTAGCAATGCTAATGAAAACTCCCAGGCTCATTATGGCCAGTGCTCTCCAGACAGCCCCCARAGAGCTCTCTCCATCCTACACAGACCTCGCTCTGCCCTTCCCAGGCAGCAGGAAGGAGTTGTTTGCTCTCCCTCAGACATCATCTTGGGGGAAGATATGCCTGCCCAGTAACTCTGTGGTGACCAGACAAACCAGCTCCCTGCTCCACCTGGGGCTTCTGCAGGAGTCCCCTGGGATGGTCCCACCTCAGTCCCTGGCACCTAGGATGAATCAGCACAGGTAGGAATGGCAGCATCCCAGTTCTTTCCCTTCTCTTTCTAAGCTCAAACTACCAAGCTGTTTCCACAGTTAAACATTCGTTTTCCCTTTTGCTTTTATGTCGCAGAAACACCACTGAAAAATCAGCAGGAAAAACAAATTACTCAGGAAAGGCTGTTTGGGCCTCAGGAAGAGGTGTCCTCAGCATAGGCTCAACTGCCTTCCTGGATTTACAGGGCTTTCTTTGGTATTTAATAAAGATTGCTGCCCTGACACTAAAGAGAAACATCTGCTGCCTTGTGTCTGGCCAGCTTTAACAGCCTTTATTTTTCCTTCTTAAGAGAACAGTTTGGATTGATTAAGACTCAAGCAAAGTATTTTATACTTTGATACATCCCCAGCTTGTTGAAATCTTACCTGAAATCTTAAAAAAACCCCAAACAAACCTACAAAAAAAACCCCCAGTACATGAAATGAAAGTCTGGAGGACATGTGAAGGGCCAGAAACTTCAAAGCAGCACTTTCAAGGCTGAAGACTGGATCTAAAGACTTTTATATTGCTCTAGCCACAAAGAAGGTGTTCAGCTGGGCTCAGCTCAGGCTGGGGCTCCACCTGGACAAAGCTTTGCTGCAGCTCAGGGGGTCCCAGTTTGTACAAATACACACACACAGAATCCTCATGAAGACCAAACTGGGCAAAATCCCCAGTCTTGGACTCTGACCTTCCACCCAGTTGGAGAGCAAAGCATCCAAAAGTTTCATGTGGCTGAATGATTTGGAGATGTGATGGGAGAACCTGAGGATGCTCTGACCCCAGCAGAACTGCTTCTTCAGACTGGCACTAGACAAATTTTCAGTTTGAAGAGTGATAGTAAACACAGAATGAAGAAAACAAGTCTGAGGCAGTGCTTTTTATCACACAGAAAGCTCTGAACAGGAATCAGTGCAGTCTTGTTGACTCCAAGCATAGACTTCCTCTAGGTAAATAGAAAYACTTCTGCTTCACATATTGCCCTGGGTTATTCCTCTGTGGAATAACTGAAAAGAGGTTTTTGCTGTCAGATTTCACTTACTTCTTTAAAACTCTTCTACTTTTCGTTTGCARAAGGGAAAGCTGCCGGAGAGGATGATAAATGTTAATGTTGGTAAATGCAGTGTGCTGGGTGAGGGCAGGGAGCATTCAGGCAGATGATGGCTCTGTGAAAGCATTTCAGAGGAGAGGAGATCAGGCTCAGGGCTGGCTCGGTGCTGGGACATGCTCCAGATTGCTGCTCTGCACCCCAGCATGACCAGGCACAGGGYAAGGGGTTAAGCACATGCAGCCTCTGAGCTGCAGCAAGAGGCCTCCCTCACGCTGGAAACTCATCACTTGAATAGCCCAGCTCAGCAAAAAAAGCCTCCATTTCAGAGACAGGGAAATGATGTGCTATGGTCCCTTGCACAGCTYAGCTGATGGGCTTTAGGAATAATGTGCCTTGCTTCTGTTATCAGATATAAAACAAATCCCTCGCTTCTGTGCACCCAAAGGTCCCAGGGTGTGTCAAGGCACGGGGTGTGTTTTGTGCTGKGGGTAACAAGTGCCCACTTAGGCTGGGGCTACTTCACCTCCCCTGACCACAGGCACCAGCCAGGGAGCACCCTCACTCAGCCTCCTCTGGATTTTGTTTCCCCTAAGGACTGTCCCTGTGTTAGCAGGGACATTTAATTCACTCCCTTCTCCTGCAGTTTAATTGCTGAAATCATATTATGGAGCTGGAGAAGGACACAAACCATACCAACCAAACCCCTGGAAACATCGTGACACCCAGCCACAACCCACTCCCTTCACAAAGAAGGAATCACATCAGGTCAGCTTCTGCACAGCCAGTTTGTTTAGCTAAGACAAGAGAGYTGCTGGAGCAAATAATTGAGGAATAATATGATAAAACACAATAAYAGCAATAACTGCCTTTACTGATGGGCCTCTGAATGAGACGTGCTCAGTGTGCTGCACGTGCCCCACGTGCTGTCATTTCCTTGCTCTGAGCAGATTTGCTGAAGATTTGAGCCCTAATCTGTGCACTGTAACATTATCTCAGCATTTGTGTTTGTGTGCTGATCTTCTGTGGTTCGACGTGGGCTTTGGCTCCCGCAGGGCTCCCTGACACACTCTGATCCTGTCTGTTCCAAATAACTGCACACCASATTTTGCATGGGGAGAAAGGCTTATTTTGGTTTGGGGTTTTTTTCAATAGGGTTTTTGTTGTTGTTGTTTTTTTGGGTTTTTTAAAAAAGCAACAGATTTTTGGTGTCTGACCCCAGTGCTCACCCTGGATTTCAGAATTGCAAAGGCACTCACTGACTTCAGCCTCATCCAGCTGCACAAAACAAATTACATAGGCACAAAGCAGGTCTTCAGCTGATGTAAAATTAATGGGAGTACACAGTGCTATTCACACTGTGAATATCCCTCTGAAGCACTGTCCACTGAAAATGCAAGAAGCCAAGTGCAGACCCCAAACTGTCACCAAATAATGCTGCTTTTTTTTTAATGTGCTCAAAATGAAACAGTCCATGTCAGGAGCATTGTCCTGAGAAGGAAGAGCACCTGCCACTCCTATGGTCACAGTCTCCCTTTTCCTTTATCTTGGGCTTCTGACTCCTTAATCTGTTGTGGAATGTCATTTAATTAAGCATTTTCAGGGTTCACTCTAGGCCGTGGGATTATGCTGTAAGCAGGCAATGCTGGCCTGAAGTTGTGATAATTAAGGCCACGAAGGACAGCTTGGCACATTGTCTAATCAGGGAGCCAACATAAATATGCCAGAGCTGGTACTAAATATTTCCAGGGTAGAAGCATTCAGACTTACTGGATGGGGTTTCCCCTAATCATAAAGGAATGGAGAAATACAGGGGAAAAAAGTGCTTTTCCCAGTTAAATTAAATTAGAAAGGAAATAAAAAACATTAGAAACATTCTTGACAGAGGAGCCCTTGAAAAGGYTTCATTCCAACCTTACTAACTCTATGCTTTTATGACTAAAGGATTGATGAGCAGTTGGAAGGGGGGGAGATGGGCAGTGCAGGGCACTGCTGCCTTCTGCACCCCAGCTCTGAGCCAGAGCCCAGCCCCTGCACACCTGGGCTGCCCTGCCAGGCCAAACCCACTCCCTGATGGGAATTGGTGCAGTTGGGCTGACCTGGGGGAGCTGCTGGGGATCCACCAGAAAAGCCACTGCCACTGTGCCGTGGTCCCTCCACAGGCAGCAGAGCAGTACAGAGCTGCAGCTGCTGCCAGCTGGCACCAGCTCCACAAACAGCAGCTTCCTCCCACCAGGGTGTCACAGCAAGGGGGGCAGCTGGGTCCCCACAGCACCCCTTAGGCAGTCTGGGGAAGGAGAAGAATGAATTAGGGAAGGAGAAGAATGAATTAACTCCTGAGGCGCAGTTCCCTCAGCTGGTACCTCTGTGCAGGGGCTCAGTGCCCAGGAGCACTCATGGGTCATGTGAAGCAAAACCACCTCTGTCCTGCCTTCAGCCCTCCCCTTCAGCTCCAGCTGGGTTGTCCACACTGCTTCCTGGGCATCACCTCTCCTCCTGTCTCAGTTCTCCCCTTCCCTCTCCACTTCTGTGCCCCACCCACACTGCATTGTGCTCTTGCCTGTGGAAAAAGCTGGTGAGACCCAYTGGGCACCCACCAGCCAGTGCTGACACCCATCCCCTCCCAGCCTYCATGCACAGACAGCACCCTCAGGTATTTTCCCTTGTTCCCTGCTCCTCTCATGGGATAGGAATTTACACAGCATGATGGTTCTCTTGTTGATAATCTTGTCTGTTTTGCAGGTTTGCTGGGGTTTCTTATGTGCTGGCAGAGGTTTATTTTATCCTTCAGCGGGCTCAAACACAGCAGATGGGTACAGCCAGCTCACCTACCTGCTGCAAAGTCTGTATTATGGCTGTGCTATGAATGCTCACAGGAGTTTCTTTGAAAATCACCAAGTGTGACACACGGTTTTGGGTTCGAGGGCTCCCATTGTTTCCACTATTGCCAGACATGGAGAGTTCATATAATACAAGTACAATGTTCAGGGCATTACAAAGGAAAAGGGAAAGGCATTACAAAGGGGGAAAGATGCATTCAATTTACACAATGTGATTATGGAAGAAAGACTGAAAGGGTGAATTATAAAAGAAAAATAAAGAGGTAAATGATAAATAGAAAAGAGCTCTATAGTCTAAGCATAACTTCAAGTAATAACATCTCCTGGTTACTGAACTAAATTTACACTGGAGAGACACTGGAGTGTCCAGCAGTGAGCACCAACAGGGCTCCCTGCCATCCAAAGCACCAGTGGATCTCCCAGCTGCCATTCACACAGAGACCTGCAGGAGCCAGGTCACTCTCTTCCTTTCACCTGCAGCTGGGTAAAATGCAGAACAGGCTGGAATCAAGCACTGCCCTCCCTTTCTGTGCCAGGCAGGGCCTGGAGCTGACAGCCAGGGCTGCACACGCAGCTCTGCTTCCCCAGCGCCTCCTCATTAGAAGCCTCTCCTGAAACATGCTCGGTGTCATTTCCATTTAGTGTCAGGTGACAGGCATTTTCTTCTGTAACGTTCACTTTAACAGTGGTATTATTACTTTTCCTTGAGTGCTTTGATTTAAGCCACGGGAGATGTCACAAATTAGTGTTTACAAAACTTAACACGAGGGGGCTGTCAGTACTTGCTTGAAGACAAGGATTTAGATGGTTGAGACCCCATTGAGGAGGTGGCAGACTAATTGCAGGAGCCAGGGTACAGAAGGATTCCAGACCTAAGTGTCACCTCAAGCAGAAGTGAAATTAATGATGCTCAGAGTGTAGCTCAGTGAAATGAAACACCCTCCCCCCCMCCTTTTGCTGTTTGTTGTTGTTGTTGCTTGGGTTTTTTACACAGTGCGAAAAGGAATTAAAAGAATGGAGTGGCAGAGTCCAGCTCTCCTTGGTAACTGCTCTCTCTGCTTCCAGCATCCTGCCACTGCCCATGAGATACAYGAACACACTCAAACAGTGAGCATCCCTCTGCTCCTCACTCATAAACCAGCACCACAGGTACGTGCTGCAAGAGAACAGATTACAGCAGGGCTTGAATAAATAAATCACCTCGTGATTCAAGGAGCACATACAAATTCTGTGATCCAAGGACTCAGTGATGCTATCTGTTAGTTGGGAGACTTTGTTTTCCAGCAGTCAGCTATCCAAGTGGAAAGAATCTATTYTGCATTCAGGAAAGTCTGAAAAATACATCTAATTGCTCTGAGTAATAAACAGTCAGGAAAAAAATACAAATTGTCAAACTGTGATATTTAAAATCCTTCAAGTGTAGAAGGCATCAGTGTGCAGAGGAATGCAGAGTATCCCTTAGAAATCCCTAAGAGGCCCTTGAGCAGGGCAAGGTGTTCCCACACTCACCATTAATGAACAACCTGCCACTAAGCACACACCAGCACTAATGAGGAGTCTGATACAAGTGCAGCTTGCTTTGTGAGATGAGCACACCACCTCAGAGCCACCGAAGTGGCTGAAGGTCCCATCAGACACCTCCTCTCCAGCCTTTCAACATGATTCATTGCACTGCTCAGTGCAAATCACAAGCTACAAAATTGCATTATCAGTACAGCTCTTTTTAATCAATTCAAGGTACTGATGTTTAAATATCTCCTGCACTGAAAAGCAATTGCTGTTTAAACCCCTTTTTTTTTTTTAAAGAAATCATTATAACATTCTCATAATTGCTTATCTCTCAGAAGAAGATAACACAGACACAGCTGYTATTTCAAAGGCCATTTTACACATGGAACTCAAACAGTCACATCTGAAATACAGCAGAGATTCTCTCCAATTCAGGAGCCCATTTATTGCTGCCTGCATTGTGTGGCAGGGCTGTGGCCTTAATTACACTCACACCAGAGGTATTTATACACTGTGATTTGCCCAAGGACTTCTCCCTCTGCCGGGCCCYCCTTCAGCAAAGCATTCTGGAAATCACAGATTTACTGAGCATCTCCACACTGGCTTTAGGGAGCTGTTTTCCTCTGGATGATGCTCCCTTTGCTCCAGGCAGGCAGGCAGAGCACCTCGTGTGCCCCACCAGCCACCTCTGCTCAGTGTGGGTGGGTGGGTTCAAACCTCAGCATCACCCCCAGGCTCACCCTCGGAGCCCGGGGCCTGCCTCTCTAATAGAAAACCTCAGGAAAATATCTGTGTGGTAGATAAGGTCAGGTAATGCTGCTSGGGTCAACAGCCATCTCTATCTGTCTGGATTCTAAAGAGGAAATATGATCTTGCCTCGAAATTGAATCTCTCCCTTGTCYGCAGGTGAGCGAGCGTTTCCCTCCCGCCTGTGAAACAGAGCTCTGCCTCCCCCAGCACAGCCACAGCAGCAAGGCTCCTTCCCAAAATGTGCTCCAATGCCATGGCCAGCACCAGCACAGCACCCACAGACAGGCACACCTGTTTATTTTATAGCTCCTGTTCTCAGTGGGATGTCAGCTCGCACAGGGCTCCCCAAGCACAGCCCTCCCACACTGCCATCCCCCTTTTGCTGCTTTCCTGGCCCTGCCCAGCCTCTCAGCCCAGCAGGGAGGGGATGATGTCCCAGGACACTGCATCCCTGCACGCAGCAGTGTCCCCAGACAGGTGCCCACAGCATATTCCYACTTGGAGCAGCTGAATCCCACATCAGCACCCTTTGATGCAGTACCTGCTCCAGCCAGTACAATCAGAGGCTCTGGGAGACTGCAATTCCCTTTTCAATTAGCGATTAGAGACCCCAGGAGCCTTCCAGGAGCTCAGATTTCCCACCAGTTTCCCAGTAATTCATTGCCTTTCACCTGCTGTGGCCTGAGATGCAGATCCCCACAGTGCACACACCTCCAGGGCTGGAATCCCCCTGACCAAACCCTTTCTCCCACCCTCTCCTGCAAGGAACAGAACTAAACACAGYGCCCAAGCACCGGGTTTGGGAAGTCCCAAAACATGCTGGCCCATCAGGATCATCCATCTTCCATGTAGTACAGGCCTTAGGGCTTCCAAAAATTAATGACAGTGGAAACCCAGAGACATTTCTTAGGAAAACATACAGCCTGATRTTGCTRGTACTGAGGAAGGCACTGGTGCTTRTGTTGTTCCAACAGTTAATTATCTTCACTTTTAAAAATGTGCATTCTTTTTCCCCTGACAGAAAACTATGCCAACAAATTAGTCAAGCTAATCAGTGCCCTGACTCACTACCTAACATCTAAGAACAGGAGAAAGAGATAAGATAAAATACATGGGTGATACAGGTTCTAGAAAACTACAGATAAAAATACTCTGGAAACTAGGTTAAATTACCAGGAAGATAAAGCACATTAAAAAACAGGAGGGTATGAATCAATAATTTACATTTCAGAACAGTTAGTCAGACATGTACAAGAGCTTTCAAACACCTGTCTCCCTCATCCCTCTCCAAATCCTGACCCTGACAATGATCCCCAGCAATTTCCCCAGAACTGAAATAATTTTTACAACCTCCTGCAATTTCTGCTAGACAGGAACATGGCAAGTGAATGGAAAGGGAGAAAATATTTGGGGCGTAGGAGGGGATCTCTCACTTGATTGCAATTGTTGCCACCAACACAGTGTAGGTGATTTCCCACCACTTATAATTTGAACAAATTAATGCAGTTCTGCTGCTAGACATTGTGTTTAAGGACACAGAGCCCCTGATGCTGTTAACACAGCTGGAACGCCAGCTCGGAAATGTCAGCTTTCCTCCCCACACTGCAAAAGCTCTACTGTTAATTTTGACATCTGGTTTTTAGTGAGATGCATTTCTTGCAGAGCAAATGCACACTGACAAATCCGGGGCCCTCTGTGTATTTTGGTAAATTGCAATCCATTATGGATATATATCTCGCTGTAATGAAATGTTAGCTTTGCAGTTGCAGTRCAAGCTGCCCAAGTATCTGGTGGGAACATTTAATAACAATAATATTTTCCTACCTCATTTAAGCATCCCTAATACACTTGCCTGGATGAGTTTTTTTTCCCCCGATATATTAACAGCTTAATAGCACACAGGTGAAAGCAAGGTGATATTGAGATAAAAACTGCCCTGGCAGCTTGGAGCCTCTCTGCAGAGGAAGCASAACATTGACATGTCTGCAGCAGCTCCCACTGGGATCTGGCTGACAGCAAACATCATGGATCAAGACAGTCCTGCGAGGATGCACAGCTCAATTACTGCACACTGCTCTCCCCCAGTGTGCTTGGAGGRCCTGGCCACGAGTCCCAGGGACCTGGGGGTGCTGATGGGTGCACTGAGCACGTCCCCCACAGGGAAGGAAGCAAGGCTGGTGGAAATCCTTCCCTGCACCTCCTTCCCAGCACTGCCAAGAAGGAGTCCTTGCTCTTTTCTGTGATAAACTATTTATTTTTCTCCATTTAGCACCAAATATTCTGAACACAAAATGAGATCCTAATGTGAAGAATGGAATCTGTCCCAGAGGAGAATGGCTGAGGACACAGTGAGGGATGGCAGGGAAGCACTGCACACCCAGGGCAGCCTGAGTGCTCAATGGGCCTTGGGACTATGCCTTCAAATGCTGCTTTGAGCAGGCAAAGCAYTCCAGGCTGCATTCAGGCCTGACCTACACCGAGATCCCTGTGCTTCAGCTGGCTCAGCCGGACCCAGCCCTGATGTGCATCCCAGTAAATCACCTCCTGTCAGCAGCACAGCCTTCCAAAGGGCTCCATGTCACTCTGGTGGCACATTGGCTCCCTCCCCTCAGAGGGGCTGGCTGCTTTGTGCTGACCYAGAGGGGATCTGGTGACAGGAATGCTCAGCAATGCTTTGTCTAACAAGATGCCATTGCTCCAGCAGGCAGCACAGAGCTGCCCTGCCAGCCTGGGAACACCTTCCCTGCCCACAGGGAGCACCCCCAGGCTGAGGGAAATCCCAGTGACCACCCTGACCCCAGCCCTGTCAGCACACACAGGAGCATGGGGTTGTGGTTGTGTGCTGCAGCCCCAGAGGAGAGGATAAACCCCACCAGTGAGACACACACACAAACCCAGGCACCTCAAACCCTGCAGCCAGGCTGTGCTGCTCTCAGATCTGCCCTCACTTGGGCCAGGGACAGCAGAACACAGCCAGGCAGTGCCCTGGCAAGTGCAGCTCATCAGCTGCTCAGCGTTAGAACCTTTCTGAGCAAAGCAAAGAGCACTCACGCCCCTGGCAGAGCCAGCTGGCAGCAGAGAGCTGGAGATGTGGCCACCCCCTCAACGTGGCATCACGTTTTGCTGCTGTACTGCAAAGTTAGTTCATTTACAAAGCTTCAGTAATATCCATCTCTACCTATACTAAGGATTCTGTCAGAAATAGATTAAAAAGGAGGCAGCAGTTGAGTAAATCATGGCAAGTTATGACAAAAAAAAATGTAGAGTGAGGCCTAGACACCATAAAAACAGACCAAGGAGATATTTAGACACAAGCATAATTGTTAATGTCATTAATTTTGCAATAATTGCTCTCTACCTTCAATTACATAAAATAAAAATAAACTGTAGCATCTAGAAAGAAAACCTCAAGAAGTCATTAAAACTTCTGATGCTGTTTATAATCAAGAAAGATGAATATAAGGTGGCAGGGGGAAGGTAACTCAGCAGCACAGGTACTACAATTCCCAGGGATTTATGAGCAGCCTTGGTGTGGGGACAGGGGAGTTTTCCCAAAGCTCTGCACGCAGACTGGATGCAGCAACCACACAGAGCTTTACACGACAGGCAACAAAGAGAATCACAGGTTCTCATTGCTTCTAAGTTGCTCWCCACSTCTTGCTCTAGCACATAAAATTTGGAATGCTATCCAACATATATCAAGACTCCAGACAGTAAAATCTAGAAGGAATTAGGACCTGTGTTTTTCCATCTCAAATCAGTGCCTCATCCATCTCCTGGAACAGTCCTGATCCCAGCTAAAAATCAGTCTGCACCATCTGCTATTACTGTCAAATTTATTATTACACTCGCTGACTGCATTTTGTTTTGAAGTGCTGCTTCATAGGAGGGAAGCAAAGCTCACAGAGGAAAGACTCCAGTGACATCAGGGATCAGGACCAGGCCCCCAGTGAGGGGAAGAGAATTAATTCCTAACTTTCCTATTTGAGCCTGACGTGCCCCCAGGCTCGCTGCTCGTCTTAGCAGAACCACAATCTCCTATTTAGGCATGACAATATTTGTCAAGTGCAATGCTCATTAGTGTGCTGTGTGGCCAGGCCAGCAGTGGATAAACACTGGGGGAGAGCAGGTGGGGACTAAAGGTCTGTGCTCTGTGCTCAATTACAGCCAGCAGCGTTAATGATGTCACCATGGAGAGCCACACATGGGCAGCAGAGAGGGAAGTGCTTTTCCAGCAGCACACCTTGGCTACGGGGAGCTGGCAATGAAAAATGCAGTGTGCACCTCCAGCCCCTGCCTCACCCTCTCAGGGATTTATTTCAAGAATAGTCTAGTGGCTTTCTTTTTTTTAATACCTGAATAAAAGACAGGCTTTCTAACCTGAAGTGCATTCTCTTGTATTCTTCAGAATTCACACTGTTGATGATACTTCAACCTGATGTCTAATCAAAGAGGGAAGAAGCAGCACGGGAGCTGAAGGAAGTTTCCTGTCTCTGCCTTTGTTTTGAACTTTACAATTTGAACTCTACAATTCTCCTCCCCATCGAGCCCTGGGATTTCCCAGCAATCCAGGACATTTTGACTGTATTTGCTTAGGGAGTTCTTGTCGCAGTTCCTATGCAAACTGGGTTTATGAGCCCTCAGCTCTTGGAAAAATTGCATGTTTGTTTGGGTTTTTCAAATTTTAATAATCATTAAAATGTGGCTTTAGGGTTGCAACCTCTTAAAAAGAGAAGGATAAAAAAATGCACTTTAAGTGTTACAAAAGCAGAAAGACGTGGCAATACTTAAAAATACTCACTAAAGGGCAACTAATGATGTGGATAATGATCTTCAAATGGCAACATCTCACTTGGTACCACAGGAGAAGGATCACTCCTCAGGCCTGGGCTGCCAACACTGCAGGGCAGTGCTTCAGAGAAAGCACCATCAATGAAAGCAGAAATAGCACAAGCTTTTGCAATCCTCACACACTTCCCCAAGCCCACTGGAGCACTATAAATACAAACATGAGACAGCAGCAGCAGGCCCTGAAAGCCCAGTGAAATTTGGCATATGCATAATGAATTAGGTAGGGGTATTCCAAACTAAAAAAAACAAACCCAAAAAATCTGTGGTCCAGCCCTTCCCTAAGCTGGAAATTACTTAAGATCAATTTTAAGCAGGACATAAAACCATGTATTTATGCTCAGGACAGGTTGAATGCCTTGCTGAAGGAGGAGTGCTTTGATCAGAGTCATCATTTGTTTAACCTATGACCATTCATTTCAATTTAATTGGCATCCATCATCCTCACCAATGCAGTGTAACAGAGCACTAATATGGGGGGCCTGGCCATATTCCATTCATTTAATTGCATTTGTCAGCCTCAACAGAGCCCTCCATGTAAGGTTATTTATGTACTTGTCCATGGACAAGCAAACCAGCATTCAACATTTGATGCGTTCCCTAAAAAAGAAAATCACATTTTCTGTAAGTGAGGTGTAGCTCAGCCAGTAATTCAAACTCTCAGCATCCATGAAATCCTGCAATCCATTTCTGCCTGCTTCGTAGAGCTGATGTTTGCTTGGTGGTCTAAAGCCTTTTATTTTTCTCTTTTCCTTTCCAGCATGTGCTCTTGTACTTACCAGGGCACTTACAGTATTATTTAGGTTGCTGCCTGCAATATTTTCCAGCTACTAGAAGACAGTTTCTTAGACATTTTCATAATGTTTTGAAATGCTGATGAGGATTTAGCATTAAAATTAATGGCAGCCAGCCGTGGTCTTTCAGATGTGAAAGACTGTGCAGCATTTTCTGGGAAAAAAAAAAAAAGGGGGAGCAGTGGGGAGAAGAATGGAGATATAAATAGCCCATCTTGCTTTTCTCTAGGCAGGATCCTTTTAATCATGTAAAATAGATTTTAAAGATTAAAGACTCTAAGGCTCCTTTCTGCCTTTGCTCATGTCTCGTATCACCAATTTTTTTTGTGTGTAATTTGAATGAAAAAGGACACACATGGTGTTTTCATTTGCATTATCCCAAGCTGGAATTTCCCCCTGAAGAACTTAGCTGAGGAAGCCACCATACCTGTGTGGAACAACACAAAGCAGGAGGGAAAAAAACCCCAAAAATCATTATCCTACTCCTTGGATCTGCAACCTCAGTTTTCTGAGATTTCCTTTGGAGCTATGTCCTGTGAGCTGAAAAGGAGACAGAAGAAATAGAGTCCAGCAGCTGTGTATCTATGAGCTGCTGCCTCAGATTTCATCCAAACACCATAAAACTGCAAGTGGAAAACCTGCAGTAATTGAAATAGGGGCATCAGCACTGGGGAAATGGCTGCACCAGGGGCAAGAGAGCTCAGTCCCTCTCAGAAAGTTCAGTGGTACCAGGGGGGTTCTGCAAGAGCTGCCAAAAGTGGAGGGCAGAGAGGAAAGGCCCAGCTCCACAGAAGAACAGTGGATCAAAGTTCTCCTGCAGGATAGCACAGCCTGGCAAGAGGCCAGAGGAGATGCTGGGAGCAGAGAGTGGATGAAAGAACTGAAAATCTGGGGCAGAAGAGCCTGTCCATGCCCATGAACAGTCTGCTGACAGAGCTGGAACCAAGAGACTTGCTGCTTCTGCCACTGGCACGAGAAACCCTGTTTTGCCACATCACTGCCTCTCACCAAGACACACAATGGGACAGGACTTGCATCTCAGCACAGGTCAGTCTTCATTCTTCAATCAACTTTTCCAACCCAGGTTACAATCAATTCCTCTTACAGATTGACCAGAGCATCCTTTCTCCACCTTACACTCCTCACACTTACAGTCCCACCCAGTTTCCAGCTGTGACTCTCCTGGAGCAGGAAGCCCCTCATCTCCTCCAGGATTCTGAGGCCAACAAAAATCAATGCTGGAATGTATTGGGTTTATTATCTGTACTTAGCTGTGCTTCCCAAATGACACAGGCACAGGACATCTGGATAATTCTCCTTGATTACATTTACAAATACTCAGAGCATCCTAACTTTGTTCAGTACACTCAAATATCAGTGGCCTCATCAGCTAGATTTTCTTTCATATTCATAAGCCAAAGAATAGAAAGGAAGCAAAGGACACTGTTCATCAGACACAAGCCCATAAATCCCCCTAATGACATTTGGAATTCACCTAAAAATCCTGGCCAAACCTGAGACAGTTTTCTGGTGAGCTTCATCTCCATGGGTGTAACAAGTGGAGTCCTGTACTCCTCACAATTACTCTGCCATGCCCATGGCCTGTGGGGAGAGAGGCACCTAAGAGTAGAAAAGCCATGTTTATATTATAGAAGTTGTTGTCATCCTCAGCAGTGTCTTCTTGTTGGGACTGCATGGTTAGAGTGAAAATAAATCACAGCATAGTTTGTGTTGGATTAGACCTTTAGAGATCATCTACTCCAATCTCTCTGCATTGACCTCAATGAGATCAGGTTGCACAGAGCCCCATCCAACCTGACCTTGGAATGTTTCCAAGGATGGGGMRTCCACCACCAAYCTGGGCCATGTATTCCAGTGTTTTACCATGTTCATCAGAGCAAAAAAATTCTCCCTTACATCGAAAACAAACACACACAACCACACTACAAGAAAATAAAACATGTCTGTTATTACAGGGAAAGACTTTTCCTTGACAACTCTGGAAATGAAAGTTCACAAAGCACATGGAGCGTGGGCAGTGTCAGCACAAACCTCCCACAAGAGGCACATCAGCGTGCCTGGGGGATGAGGGCAGGGTGTTCCCAGCCTCCAGGCCTGCTCCTGCCTCTCTGCCCAAAGTGGCCACCAGCATTTTCAATTCATTCCAGGTGGGTTTGTTCCACAGGCACGGATCTGCTTGGAGCTGGACCAAAACACTCCCCTTGCTGCAGGGATACTGCACATACCCTGCTCACTCCCAGCCTGCAGATCTGTTTCAAGGTCCTGACCCGAGTTTTTAAAGCCCTTAATAGGCAAGGGCCTAATGAACCTTGGGGACTGCTTCTTATTGCACAGTGCAAGGCAGCAGCTGTGATTGCTCTGGGGGAGCAGGGCTAAGTGAGCCCAGGGTGAAGCCCTCCTCGCTTTCTGCAGCCAAACCTCCTGCCAGCAAAGCCCCAGCCCTGACTTTTCACAAGAATAACATCCTCAGACACTTGTCTGCAGTCCTGCCACAGCCTCCTCCACTCTGGCTGCTGCAGCATTCATTAAAACAGCTCAGGATAAAGAAAGGCTGCATTTTTTAAAGAAACCCTTTATTTTGGAAAGAGGACATTGCTTCAGGTCTTTGCAGGAAGCCATGGTGAGGTCACATCCTCAAGAGCAAAGGGAGAGGGACACTGCCTTAGATTATAGAGAAGCAGGTTTGGGAGTGAACTGGAGAGGTGAAGATCTCATTTTTGCTACAGCAAGAGCAGCTCAAGCCCAGGCACCCTGGGGCAGCTCTGCAGTGAGCAGGACCAGCCCACTTCACATCCAGACCCTCACAGCATCACCCTTCCTGCCAAACTTTGGGAGAGGCTGTGCCAGATGTGTGTGTGGAATCTTCATCCTTGCTAGGAGCCAACACTACATGCAGCTGAAAGAAATTCCTGGTGTATTAATGCTCCCTTGTTTGCTTATCAGGCTCTTCTCACTCTTGCACATGCAACCTCTGCTTTTTCTGCTATGAACAGAAATGCAAAATTACCCTGCCCCTAAATGCTGATTTGAAAGATTGTCTGTACCTCCATCCTGCTTGCCACACACTGTTTCATACTTTAATATCAACTTTAAAATAGATGAGAGGCTGAAACACATCCAGCCTGTTACTCCTACAGCCCTAGCACCACTCTCTCCCTGCAGTCTTCCTCTCCTTCGTATCCATCTGTCCCCTTTGCCTCCCTCTGCCACCTTTCAGCAGAGCACAGCCCTTGCTCAGCCAGAGCTCACCTGCACCTTCCAGGGGCTCACCAGGCACAGTTTTTACTGAAGCCCTTGTCTTGCCAAGCAGCTCATTCCTCTGTTCCCAGTCTTTGAACTCCAGCTGGCCACACCAGGCCCTTCTGGACAGCATGTTCTTCTGCTTTCACAGCCTGCTGTGTTTTGTAAGCACAGGTTCCTTCAAAAGAGTAAGCAGTAATTACTGCAGCCACACCTATACTGGAAATGCCTGTGCAATGATCTGTAGCTCGCACAAAGAAAACAAGAGCTGTAAAGAAATAAGCATCTGTTTGATATCTGGTCCTTCTCTGCAGCAGGGACCTGATTCTTTGAAGCCCTGAGCTGCCACAGCCCCTGAGGGACCTCAGTTCCTTCTCAAACATGCAAATACAAATCAGAAGTCACACTATTGAGGCCAAGTGAGTTATGCAGGTGTAACCTCAATGTGACAGAGAGAGCTCACGGATGCCAACAGAGCCTGGAACAGGTGCCCTCTCATTTTTCAGGCAGTTTTTCATTCTCAGCCACTTGCTTTGTGCAGCTACAGCAGCACGTGCAGAGCTGGTGCAATAGGATGGCTGATATTTAGGAGAAATCACAGGCTTAGATCAATGCACACTGCAGGTATTCAGCTGGAACCAAATATGTTGGAAGCAGTGTAAACCCCAGGGGGCTTGTTCACTAATCAATAAACACGAGGAATGTATGCCACTGAGTTATTGCTGCAGTGTTAATTGTAGCTGTACAGGAGGCCTTTTTCATTGCTGAGGAAACGGGCATCTTCAAGAAGTGTGGCTTTTACAAAACAGAGATGATATGAAAAATACATTGCTGTTCACTTCTCTGATGTTTTTGGATTTAGGAAAGCATGGGAGGGTCTGTGTTTGGTGGCTAATTAGAATCTCCCTGTGCTGCCTCACCAAGGAGAAAGGGAAGTTCACAGTGCTTCCAACGCCCTGGCTTACCACGAGTGACATTTAAGCAGTCACCTGGGGGAAAATCCCAATGGGAGCACTGACAAAGCTTACCATTTGAAAAAGGTCACACCTTCTCTTCTTGCTCTGAATAGATGGTGCTGACCTTAAAAACCTTCCAGTCCCAGTCCCCCTCCTCACAAGCCTGTGATGGAGCAGCCAGCCAGGGCACTTCCAGCCAGGGCACCACTGCTTTGCAGAATTTTCTTATGCCTTTTTTTCCTCTTGATAAATTGCAGATAAACCAACTCATCTGAGAGGAGGTGCTCCCGAGTATCAGGCATCAGCACAGGAGCACCAGGCAGGGCACAGGCTGCAGAGGGGTAGAAATACCTCTCTCTAAGGTGGCTGCCTTGAAAACGGATGGCAAAAATTTAATAGCACTCCAAACCCAGGTGGACGTGGCATTTGGTGTAAGTGTGAAGGAAAAAAGGGGATTCATAAAGAGCAGCTTTAATCAAGGCATTCAGAGCAGGAATTGCCATTTAGCAGCTCTGATTCAGCCTCTGGAAGAGCTTATTAGATACAGATACTAAAAAAAAAAAAACTAGCCAGCTAAAGTTAGCTTTGTGAGATTCCTCTCTTGTTTCATTGATTAAGGCCCATCCTCTCTCATCAATTTAATTAGAGAAACAAAGAACAGGCAGATGGAGAAATAACACTTTCACCCTGTGGATGGAATCTAAACCTCTGGTAACCTTTGAGCACAAGGTCAGGCAAGGCTCTCAGAGCAGCAGTCAAACCTGGGTTCATGAGGTTCCAGCTCAGGACCTGAGCTGAGCCTCCCAGCGTAATACTCTTAGTCTGAATCTGTAAGTCTCAGCCCTAACTCTTCAACTCAAATTGCCATCCTAGCCCCAGGCTGTCAGAGTAAAAGCAGCACCATGCCAGGCAGCTGGACTCACATACAGCTCTCTGCCCCCCTCAGTTCCCATCAGAGGCCAATCCTGCACACAGAGACTCCCAACTGAGTCATCCTGTGGGATGGAACAGGACAGCCCACAGTGGTAATCCCAAATGCTGCAGTGTGCTAGAAAATCAGTCCCTGACTGCTGCAGTCATGAAAATACAATAAACATGCCCTATGATTCCATTTTTAGTCGCTTTTCAATGCAGCACTGCAGTTTGTCAGGCTTTCTTGTCCCAGCTGGAATAGATGAATTGCTGATGCTTTTTAGGACCATTGGCAGATGAGCACAATAGAAACATCGCTCAGATATTGATGACTAATGCACACAGAACGTTTCCAAAAACTGTGTTGCCATCGCAGCTAAACAAAGTGTGCTAAATTAACATTCACATGGAAGGAGAGGGAGCTCATTTCCACATATCCAGCATTTAAATGAACCTATGGCACCACTGTGAAACTCAGCTGAAATCAAAAACTGCCCACAGTTCTCCTGAAAGTTTCATGGACCTACCAAGCCCTAACTCAGGTTTCAGGCTGGCAGCAAAGCCTGGGATCTCTCACAGGGTTTGGGATTTCATTATAGAAACTTCTAGCCACTACTAGAAGAGCTTCTCTCGGGTCACAGACCTGCAGATAAAATCCTCTCTTTAAATTATTGTTGCCTTGCAACAGAATTGACATGAATTGCTTGTAAGGAAGAGTCTGGCACATTTCAAAGCTCAGAAATCTTTTACCAGCTCAAAGGAATTAGATCAGCTTCTTCATGGGAAACCTCCCAGACAGTTTTCCCTTCAGGACTGGAAGTAATCTGCTTGAGCATGGCACAAGACAGGGCTACCCTGCAGAGGTACCAAAAATCCTTGCAATGGCTGAAAATGCCACCACCACAAGAAGTGAAAGCACAGAAAAATAACCTAATTTACAAAGAACCCAAACCAGCAATAACCAACACA
>CADDXX010000551.1:491484-507441 GCA_902810485.1 Alauda arvensis | reverse complement strand
CTGCTGGGTGTCCCAAAGGAGGGAATTCCCAGGAAAACACAGCCAGGGGCTGCTGGGTGTCCCAAAGGGCTGCCAGGAAGGGATCCAGGGATTTCCTGCACCCACAGCTCTGTCCTGGGGCCAGGAAAGGGCCCTGCCCTAAAGCATCTCCCAGTTTATCCCATCCCATCCATTCCCGGTTTATCCCATCCCAGTTTCCCCCACYCCACAGCAGCAGCCAGGGCTCTGGGGCTGTGTCCTGCAGGGATTTGGGGCAGGAGCTGCTCCCTGGCTCCCCCAGGGCTGTGCCCACCCCTCACCCGGGGTTTGGGCTCCTGTGCCCCCTCCCAGGGACACCAGGCCAGGCTGGGATCCCCCCTCCAATCCCCCAGGCTGGGCCTGGCTTCTCCCAAAAGCACCCAGAGCCTCCCTGAAGCTGCTCCTCAGCTGCTCCCCCAAACAGGGAGAGGACTAACGAGCTCTAATTAACAGAGCTGATGAATTTTGGGGTGCTCTGTGCCCCCCATCCCTGCTGAGCTGGGATCTGCAGCAATCCCTGCCCCAGGCAGCAGCAGCAGCACGTGGCCCCTCTCAGGAGGAGCAGAGAGCTCAGGAAATGGGGACATGCAGCAGAAAAAAAAGACTTTTTATTTTTTTAGTAACGGATTTTGCAGCTTGTGAGAGGCACAGGAAGGAGCTCTGGGGAGGATTGTCAACAAATCCCAAAAAAACCCCACTCCCTGCCCTTGTTCTCCCTGAGCTCACCTTGCTGGGAAGGCAGGGCAGGCCCCTGAGGAGCCTCAGAGGCTCTGCAGGTGCCTAAAAATGGATTTCAGGGGCCTAAAAATGGATTTCAGGGGCCTAAAAATGGATTTTAGGGCTGCTGAGAGGCACCTGCAGCTTCGGGGTGTCCTTTGGGATGCCCTAAATCCATCCCAGCCTGGATCCTGAGCGGATCCACAGCTCCTGATGTTCCTCTGAAAATCCCCTCTGGGTGGAGAAGGCCTTGACAGGACATGGGAAAGCCCCAAAATCCCTTCCCACTTCCCCTCACCAATGTCCCAGGACAGCCCCAGGGACTCCCAGTGGCCCCTCAGGGAGTTCAGATTTGGGCTTTGGGGTCACTYTGTCCCTGCTTTCCCTCCCAGCATGGACGGGTTCCGCCTGGTGAAGCTCAACGAGGTCATCAGGCAGGTGGACATCGTCATCACCTGCACAGGTACGGGGYRGGGAACGGGGGGCACACCCCAAAAMSGGSSYCACACCCAGCCTGGGCCCCAGAGAGGGGCAGGGAACAGGGGGCACACCCCAAAACCAGCCCCACACCCAGAGAGGGGCAGGGGGTGACGAGCTGGGCTTTGGGGCCTGCAGGGAACAAGAACGTGGTGACCAGGGAACATCTGGACAGGATGAAAAACAGCTGCATTGTCTGCAACATGGGGCACTCCAACACCGAGATCGATGTGGTGAGCACGGGGTGGGAGCTTTGGGGGCACTGCTTTGGGGTCAGGGGCTTTGGGGGCACTGCTTTGGGGTGGTGGGGTTTTTGGGGTGATGGGGTTTGGGGTGATGGGGTTTAGGTGATGGGGTGATGGTGCTTTGAAGTGACTGTTTTAGAGTGGTGCTGTTTTGAGGCACTCATGTTTTGGGGTGCTGGTGCTTTGGGGTTACAGTGTTTTAGGATGGTGGTTCTTTGGGGCAATGGTGTTTGGGGTGATGGTGCTTTGGGGCAACTTTTTTAGGGTCAGAGGGCTCTCTGAGCCCCCTTCCTGAGGCTCTGGGGCTGCTGTGACGTTGTCCCCCTGTTGTCCCCCCGTTGCCCCCCCGTTGCAGGCCAGCCTGCGCACACCTGAGCTCACCTGGGAGCGGGTCAGGTCCCAGGTGGATCACGTCATCTGGCCCGATGGGAAGAGGATTGTGCTGCTGGCAGAGGTGAGAGCAGCTCAGGGGTTGCAGCTCAGGGAGTCAGGGAATCRGGATGGTTTGGGTTGGAAAACACCCCTGAGACCACAGAGTGCAGCTGTCCCAGCCAGCACTGCCCCKTGTCCCCAAGTGCCACATGCACAGGGCTCTGAAATCCCCCAGGATGGGCACTCCACACCTCCCTGGGCAGCTGGGACAAACCTTTCTATGAGGGAATTTTCCCTAAAATCCAATCTAAACCTGCCCTGGGCCAACCTGAGGCCGTTCCCTCTCCTCCTGTCCCTGTTCCCTGTCCCASAGCCCGACCTGGGGCTGTCCCCTCCTGGCAGGGACTTGTGCAGAGCCACAAGGGCCCCCCTGAGTCCCTGGGATGAAGAAAAGCTCCCCTGATTTAATTTACCCTGCTCCAGGCCATCTCCCACAGGCAGATTCCCACTTCCTGAGGGCAGCCCCACCTGGGCCACGTTGGTCCCTGTCCCTCCTGTGGGGTCCCAGCCCTGTGGGATCACAGCCTTTGGGGTCCCAGGCTGTGGGGTCCCTCCTGTGGGGTGCCAGGCTGTCTCTGTACCCTGCTGACTGCAGGTTCTGCYCCCCAGGGCCGCCTGCTGAACCTGAGCTGCTCCACCGTGCCCACCTTTGTCCTGTCCATCACGGCCACCACGCAGGTGAGGGGGCTGGGCCGGGCCGGGCCCYGCCCCGGGGACAGCAGCCCCTGACCGCGGTGTCCCCCTGGTGTCCTCTGCTGTCCTCTCCTCCTCTCCGCAGGCGCTGGCTCTGATCGAGCTCTACAACGCCCCCGAGAGCCGCTACAAGCAGGACGTGTACCTGCTGCCCAAAAAAATGGGTAACACTGCTTCTGCTGGGGGCTGGGGCTGGCACAGCTGGGAGGGGACACTGGCACAGCTGGGAGGGGGCTCTGCACAGCTGGGAGGGGACACTGGGTCAGACTGTGAACCTGTCACAGCTGAAACGTGGCCCTGTCACAGCTGGGAGGTGGCACCGGGCTGGGAGGTGGCCCTGTCACACCTGGAGGTGGCACTGGGCTGCCTGTGGCACTGTCACACCCGGGAGGTGGCAGTATCACACCCGGGAGGTGGCCCTGTCACACCTGGGAGGTGGCCCTGTCACACCTGGAGGTGGCCCCGGGCCCAGCTCAGAGCTCCCCACTGGCTCTGGGCTCGCTGCTGCTTCAGGATCATTTTAAATCAAATTAAACTTCCACTTGATGTGAGTGAAATGTGACAGCAATAAATCTTAAACTCAAAAGGAATAAATTCTGATAGAAAGAAACTTTAAACTACATCAACTTAATAAAACTGACATACAACAAAACTTGCTTTAAATTAATAGGATATAGATCTGGTATCACTTAAACTTTATACAACTTAACAAAACTTGAAAGTAACTTAAATTTAACAGGGTCAAACTTTAAAGAGCTTAAAATAATAGAACCTAAAATAACTTAAAAATAATATAACTTAAACTGAGCTATACTTAAACTAAACCACACTTCAATTTAACAGGAATTAATCTAAATAAAACTTAACAGAATACTGAAGTAATAAAACATAACTTACCTCAGACCTAAATATAGTGAATTACTTCAATTAAAAATCCATTTCTATTTGATTTCATTCCCCATTGTGRTGGGAAGTCCTTTGCAGCTGTGGAGAGCAGGGGGGTCTCAGCAGGGCTGGGGGCTGAGTTCCCCCAGAGAGCCCCTCCTGAGGGCACCCTCAGCACCCCCACCGTGGGATTTTGGGTGGGAATCGGGGTTTTTGGGGCAGGGGTGGCTTGTCCCGGTTTTGGGGTGAGGTGACAGCTCCCAGAGGTGCCAGCTGGGCTCTGTGCCCGTGCTGAGGGGTTCTGGACTCTCCCCCAGACGAGTACGTGGCCAGCCTGCACCTGCCCACCTTCGACGCGCACCTGACCGAGCTGACGGACGAGCAGGCCAAGTACCTGGGCCTCAACAAGAATGGACCCTTCAAACCCAACTACTACAGGTGCCCTCCTGCCCTCTGCCCTTCCTGGTGCCCTTCTGGTGCCCTTCCCATCCCCCTGCCCCTCCTGGTGCCCTCACAGCCTTCTGCCCCCTCCCAGTGACCTCTAAACCCTTTACTCCTCCTGGTGACCTCCCAGCCCTCTGGTCCTGGTGCCCTCCAGCTTTCTGCTCCTCCCAGTGCCCTCCCAGTGCCCTCCCATCTCTCTGTTCCTCCCACCCCTCTGCCCCTCCTGGTACCCTCCCAGTGCCCTCCAGTCCTCTGCTGCTCTTGGTGCCCTCTAAACCCTTTGCACCTCCTGGTGACCTCCCAGCCCTCTGGTCCTGGTGCCCTCCAGCTTTCTGCCCCTCCCAGTGCCCTCCTGGTGCCCCCCCAGTGCCCTCCAGCTCTCTGACCCTCCTGGTGCCCTTCTGGTGCCCTTCCCACCCCTCTGCTCCTCCCAGTTCCCTCCCAGCCCTGTCCCCTCCTGGGGGGGGACAGAGGGGCTGGGTTTAACCCCTCCCATCCCCTGAGAAGATCCCGAGGGCTCTCTCAGCTCAGTCCCAGTGCAGGCAGCAGGGAGGGGATGGTGCACTTGGAGTTGTGACAGGAGCTCATGGCAGGACAGGAGCCCTTTGTGGCAGCAGCAGCTGTCACCCAGACGTGGCAGATGCCAGCACCACGCCACCAGCCCGGTGGCTGCTTTATTTTTAAAGTCTGACGGAGGAGGAGGTGGCACAGAGCAGCCTCAGCCCYGGGGCTGCTCCCACGGGCTCAGCTCCACGGCTCCTCTCCCTGGGCACATCCCCAAAATAGGGATTGCCAGTGGGAGCCAGCCCCTGGATCTCTTCCCTTTCCACATTTTATAGCCAGCACTGCCATGAATTTCCAGCCTGAGCACGAAATGGCTTTGCACAAACGTGGCTCAGCTTGAGAGGGTGAAGCCCAGCTCCTTTCCCTGCMGGAGAAGGGATTTTCTTGGCAGGCAGAGAGCCCCAGAGCACTCCCAGTTTGGGGATTACTGGGTTTTTCCAGATCCTGAGTTTTTTTTCCTTGCAATATCCTGGTGCTTCCCCGTGGCTGTGGAGGAATTCTCTCTGCTTCAGCTCTCTGTGCCTGGGTTTGGTGCAGCCCAGCCTTGTGAGAAGCGAGGTTTGTCCCATGCACACAGAGTTGGGATCTTTTGAGGGTCACAGGGAATTCCCTGCACTGAGGAGGAGCCACGACCCCTCCAACATCCCAGGCACCTCGGAGGCAGCCAGGACCGAGCCCCTTCCTCAGCCATTTCTGTCCCTGGCATCTCACCCTCCCAGAACCCACCGTGGTGACCCCGGGGCAGTTTCTGCTCCCCTCCCCACTCAGCAGAGCCCGTTTTTGCCTCCTCTCCGCAGATACTGAGTTCTGCACCCCGGGCAATGTGCGAGGAGCAGCAAACGCCACCCGAGTCKTTCTCAACTACTGTACAGGATGAAACCATGCAAGCTTCCCACGCTAGAGCCGGGCTGGCTGCCATAGCCCACAGTGTGTTTTAGGTTATTTATTTATTAAATTAGAATCCTGTTCACGTGGCCTCTGCCACTGGTGTTCGTCCTGCCGCGGGACTGGGAGACGCTGCATTTCTCTTTCCGTTCCTTTCGTTTTTTCTCTTTGGGTTCGTTGTTTTTCCGGGGCTGGGAGGACGGGGGGAAGGCGAGGAGGAAGCTGCTGGAATCGAGCCGTGGAATGGTCCCTTGTCCCTGCTCACCCCCGGCCCGGGAGCCGCCTTTGGCTTCCCCCACAGCCAGCGCCGGCTCCTGGCAGCCGGGGAATCTCCCTCCGGCGCTTTGACAGCAAAGCCAAAACCCTGCTTGGCTCCAGGCCCGGGAGCCACCTCGGGGATGCGGCTGGAGGAGCCTCTCCGTGTGCCCTGGGAGTGCCCAGCCGGGGGAACCTCGCCTTAGCACCGCCCGGAGCCGTGCCCAGGCTCGGCGCTTTGCCCTGGGCACAGCCCCGCGGCCTTTCCTGCTGCTGTTCCGAGTGCCAACCTCTGTGGATGAACCAAAGCCCGAGTGCTGCTGCTGCTGCTGCCACGGCTGGCTGCGGGGAGCCAGCGCCTCCTCCAGCTGCATCTCAGTCCTCACTGGAAACGTTCCGAGTTCGATTTTCTCTGTGGATCCGGAAATCCCCGTTGCAATGTGGGAGACGAGTTCGATTTTCTCTGTGGATCCGGAAATCCCCGTTGCAATGTGGGAGACGCCCGCCCTGCCGGAGGGATCCCCGCGGATTCAGCGTCTCCAAACCCTGCGGGCACCTCCGGGCTGGGTGTGGCAGAGCTGATGGAGAACAGAAGTGCCCGAGTTTGATCCCAGGATGTCCCCGCTGAGCACAGGACAGCGCGACCCTTGCCCAGGTGACTTCCCAAGGGCCAGAGTCACTTGTGTCCCTCTCGTGGAGAACGTGACCCTGCTGAGGTCCRACTGCCCAGCCCCGTGAGCCCCACAGGAGCCTCGGTGCTCCCTGTGTGGGTCCCGAGCCTCTCATCAGCTGCAGATCCTGCTCTGTCCTCCTGGGCTGCTTTGCCAGCATGGATTTTTGTGGCAGCTCGTTCACGCACAAGGAAGGGAGAAGGGAGGAACTGCAGCCTCAAGTCCCTCCCAAGGCTCTCAGGAGATCTGGAGGCCACAGGTCACTCATCTGCCCCATGTGCCAGCTTATCCTGAGTTTCTCCTGGAAATCTCTCAAAATCAGGAAGGAAAACCTTGAGGAAACCTTGAAGAGACCTTGGGAAGGCACCAGGGCTTTGGGAAGGCCTTGGGGAGACCTTCAGGCTTGGAGAAGCTTCCACTGGTGGCTGAGCACAGACTGGAAATGATCTCTGCTCCCTTGTTTCACCCAGATCCTGAGCTGTTGGAAACCTCACAGCCAGGTCTTTGTCCCCGAGCTGGATCCTGCTCCAGGTGAGACACAGCTGGGAGGTCCTGGGGCAGAGCAGCTCTGGGAATCCCATCCCACACCAAACACAGCCACTTTTCCCTGGAAAAGCCCTTYTCATCCCAAGCCCTCTCATCTCCTGCCCTGCACAGCCCCGGATCCCTTCGTGCCCAGTTTCAACCCCCTTTWATCTTCCAGGTAGATAGGAAGGGAAAAAAAAAATATCTATATTAATACTGAAATCCCAACTGGCTTTTCCCACCTCGATTTTTGAAGCTCTTCTCCATGTTCTGCTTCTCCTGTAAAAGCTTTTTGGCTCGCTTGGCTTTTTTCCTAATCAACCTGGAATCATATCCTMTGATCATCTCTAAATTAAACGTGTTAATGGGGTTTGGTTTTTTTTTTTTTTTTTTTTTTTTTTTTAATGTAATACATTTTTCAAGACTTAGGAAAAAGGAGATTTTAGGTAACACCAGCAAAATCATATAAAGGAAATTAATTCTGTTCTGAACTTTAGAGRTAATAAGACAAAACCCATCATCAGCAGTAAGGAAACGAAAAACGAAACGTTGCAACCGTAACATTTCAAAAGGATGTTTTAAATATTAATGTCTGAGTGATTGTATTAGATCAGCAATAAAGACTCTGTAATCTCAAAACACAAATAAAACATTGGAAAACTCAGCCTCTCCCAGACGTCCTTGGGGTCAGGGCGGGATTTTGGGGCGGGAGGGGACGAGGAGGGATCAGGGATGGCGGTGGGATGGGTTTGTCCCCAAAGCCTGGAGCTCCTGCCGTGTCCGGGTAATTCCAGCCGGGARGCGGCTCCGGGGCCGCGTCCTTGGGGCTGTTGGGGCTCCTGGGCTGGGGTGTCCTTGGGAAGCGGGGCCGGGAGGATCCCGGTGCCGTTATCTCCTCCGGAACGCTCCCGTTATCTGCTCCGGAACAATCCCGTTATCTGCTCTGCTCCCGCCCTGCGGCGGCCCCGCTGCCGAGCTGCACACGGGGGAGATTCCCTGGAAGCCAAACCCTTGGGGTTTCCAGAGGCTGAGAAGGGATGTGGGACACGAGATGGGGCACCCGCTGCTTCCCCGGCCACCAACCTTCACTGTCACCCCAAAAACAACCGGGCCCCCCTTTTACTGGGTGTGGGAATGGGGATCCTGCTCGCTCCCTGCCCTGCTCCGGGCCCCGGGAGCTGCCTGGGACCCAAGCGGGGATACCGGGGTAAGGACAGCCCGAGTGAGCGGTTGCTCTGGGGCTGGGACCTGCCTGTGCTGGGGCGGCTGCGGCCCCACAGGAGCCCCCGGCCCCTCCAAGGCCACCCCTCGTCACCCCACGGGCACCTCTGGCACCACCAGCGCCAACCCTGCTGCTCCAGCCCAGCGCCTCAGGGACACCCCGAAACCCCCAGTGCAGCATTCCCTGCTTCCCCCAGCCCAGGGACACCCTATAAACCCTCCTTCCCCAGCATTTCCTGCTCCCAGCACCCCAGGGACACCCCATAACCCCCAGCATTCCCTGTTCCCAGCACCCCAGGGACCCCCCATAACCCCCAGCATTCCCTGTTCCCAGCAGTGCAGGGACACCCCATAACCCCCTAGCCTCCCCCACCCCAGGGACCCCCCATAACCCCCTAGCCCCCCTCAGCCGTTACCCTGGCCCCGCCCCATCCCGCTCCGGACCAATGGCGATGCGGGGGCGTGTTCTGAGGCCACGCCCCCTGTCCCGGCGGACCAATGGGCGTGGCGGGGGCGGGGCCCGGGCCGGCCCCCACGTGCTGCTGGCGGCCGCGGGATGGAGGCGGCGGGAGGCGGCGGAGCCCCGGGCAGGGCCCGGCCGGGACAGCCACAGCCACAGCCGCAACCCCAGTCACAGACACTGCCCAAGGGCCGGGAGCTCTTCAGGAGCCAGCGGAAGGAGTCCGAGGTGAGAGCGCGGAGCTCGGTGCCGGCACCCGCCGGGATCCAACGGGACCTGCTATGGCGCAGGGGTCCCTGCTCCGGGGCCTGCGGGAGGAGCCTTAGCCAGGACTGGGGGAGCTCCCGGTCTTGGGGGTGCTGCCTACCCCAGACTGGACTCTGTAGGGGTCCTGCGGGGGTGGCTTTAGCGTCCTGCCATGGCCCAGGGGCGCTCCCCGGCACTGCCGCCTCCCCGCTCCGCTCCCAGGCCCAGCTGCAGAGYTTTGGGGTGATGGCTCAGCCCCAGCACTGGCACCTGCCCGCCCCACACCCAGAGCCGGGTTTTGGGGACCCACCGGAGCCCTGGGCTCCCCCACACTCTGCGGGCTCCCCTTTGGCCCTCACGGAGGTCCCGGTGCCACTGTCCCCTCCTGCCCCGATAACCCCGGGGCTGCGCCCGTGCAGCCTCGTGGTGCCAGGCTGGGGCAGCAGGGCCGGGATCGGGTCACCAGCATCCATCCCACCGGGATCTGATGTCCCCGGCCACCGGAAAGCCACCGCGGGACCCCCGAGAGCAAAGCACGGGAAGCACGGGGAGATTTCGCTTTCCCACCGAGGAGCTGCGGGTCCAGGGGCTCCCTCACCCCAAAAGGGTCCCTGGGAGCGGTGTACAAGTCGTGCCCCCAACTCGTGAATTTGGGGTTTGCTTTGCTCCCCTGGCTCGGTCTCTCAAAGCGGATTAGGGGCTGCACGCGCTCCGCCGAATTCCTCCCCGGCTTTAATTCCCGAGCCGCCCCGAGGGCCGGGCTGCAGAAATTGGGTGAGAAAGCGGCGTTTCTGAGCAAGTCGGGCTSAGCCCCGAGCCGCGCATCCTCCTGGGTCATCAATATTAATGGCCACGATGCGCATCAGTTCCAGCGCGGCTGCCGAGGAGGGATRCCGACACTCGCAAGGGGGAATTATGTTAATTCCGCTGATTATCCATTCATGTGTTCCCTTACCCGGGGCAGGGCGACGGCCTCGGGTCGTCTGGCTGCGGCTGCCTGCTCGCTGCCTGCCCCGCCGGAATCCCCCGGCGAAGTTTCATGCTCCAGTTCCTCATCCGCAGGGGAGGAGGGGGAGATCAGAAAGGCAAAGCCCGGCCCCGGGAGCTGTCAGATCCGCGCTGCCGAGGACGGAGCTCGGGGATCCGCAGCATCCTCCCGGGAGCTTTCGCTTTGAACCAGCGCCGGGGTGTGTTTTTAGGGCGTGCGGGGTTTTGAAATGCATCAGATATTCCTCGGCGTTTCGTGTCGTGCCTTTGCTTTCCCTGGGGTTTGAGAAATGCTGGTTTTTCACACGGCTTCCACATTTCCGCTGGATTTTAAGCGGGCTCCCCGCTCCAGCCCGTCAGACCCATCCGTAGGAGCGCTGCTCCGGAGGAGCTCTGGCGCAAAGGCAGCGAGCGCTGGCAGCCATCCCGCATCCCAAAATATCCCCGGGGATGTGCCAGCCCCCTGCTAACCCCGTGCCGCTCTCCGCAGGGCTCCGTGGATTGTCCCAACCTGGAATTTGAGTACGGGGATGCCGACGGCCACGGCGCTGAGCTGGCAGGTGAAGCGGGTTTTGGGCGCTGTTATATTTATAGGTGCCCGGCGGGCAGGGAAAATGGAAATCCCGGCGGGATGGGGATGGATGTTGAGCGGTGTCATCCCTGCGGGAATGGAGCAAGCGGGGTTTATTATTAGAGAGCCACTCACGCCCTGGGGACGCGTGGGGACACGGGGATTACCCCGCGCTCSCAATTACCCGGCACAGGGGTGGCAGGAGGGCGGAGCTGCAGTGTCCGGTGACAGAGGCCAGGCGGGAGGTGTCACCCTCTATCAGCGGGCCGTGTCCTTGTCCCCTGWGCTCCTGCCTGCGGCGGCTCCGGCTGCTGCTGCTCCGTAACCCCGAGCGTGGCCAGAGAACACGGGGTTATTTTTAGCTCGGTGTATCTCGGCTGCACGGGCTGGCCTGGCAAGGAAAACACATTTCCTCTGCAAGGGAGCCTTCCTCCTTCCCTGCAGGGTCACTTCAGTCCTCCGTGGTGCTGCTCAGCRCCTCAGGACTAGAGGGATTCTGTGGGAACAGGTGGAATCCTATGGGAACAGGCAGGAATTACAAGGAACAGGTGCAACATCGTGTCCCTCCAAGTGCAGCCCCTGTTTGCAGGACCCAAAATGTCCGRGCTGCTGGGTGTGGGATCAGTGCAGGTCCTGCCTGGGTGTTCCTGCATTTCCTTCATCCCCAAAGTGCTTAAGTGAGACTTTAAATGTCCCCTCAAAAAGCCCAGTGAAATTGCAAATGCAGCTGGAGSAGGAGCAGGGAACAGCCCAGGCAGGATCAGGGATGAAGATGATAAATTTGGTCCCTTGGAGATACAGAAGAGCTCAGGGAGCAGTTCAGGTCTCTGTCCCATGTCTGCCTGGGTGCACAGGGATGCTGCCCAAGGAATTAGGGAATGAGGAGGAGGGTGMAGCCCCTCCATGTCCCTGCTGGTCCCTGTCTCCATCAGAGCTGTACAGCTACACCGAGGAGCCCGAGCTGAGCCACAACAGGAGATGCTTCGAGGAGGATTTTCACAGCCAAGGTAGCAGCTCTGGCCTCAGCACCCCGGGGCTKGGGGCAGGGGTGGGACCCCCAGGGAAGCACCTGGCTGGAGGTCATGTCCCTTTTGCAGTGCCGGACAGGAGGTGGCTGGAGCTGGACAGGGCTCGGCAGAAGGCCTACATCATGCACCTGCTGGATGGGCTGGAGGTGGTCAACAGGGACAGGAGGCTCAGRGTAGCACGGGCCATCCTGTACCTGGCACAGGGTAAGGACAGGACTGTCCCCAGGGCTGGGTGCAGCTSTGGATCTGCTGCTGGGGGMGTTTGGGARGAGCCTTTCTYRGGGTTGTGCAGTGAAGCTCCTGCCTGGGGTGGTCCTGTGCACTGCAGGGGTTCCCTCACCAGTGTTTGTCTCTGGGGCCTCTCCAGGTGTCTTTGGGGACTGTGATAATGAAGGTGATGTCCTGCACTGGTCTCGGTACAACAGCTTCCTCCTGTACCAGCTGGGAACCTTCTCTGCCTTCCTGGAGCTTCTCAACATGGAGATTGAGTGAGATGATTGTGCTGTCCTCGCCCACCTCTCCCTCCTTGTCTTTTTTACTTCTTTCTTCTCAYCCCTCTGCTTCTTGGACTCARTGACCTTGGAGGCCTTTCCCAGCCAAAACAAATCTGTGATTCCATGATCTGCTTTCTCTCCTTCTTCCGTTCCATTTGCTCTCCTCCTCTTCATCTTCTTTCTGCCCACTTTCCTCACCTTCTTCTTCCATCTTCCTTTCTCTTCTGCCTCCTCTTTCTCCTCATCCTCTCACCTTCCTCTTTTTCATCTTCCTCCCTGTCTTCCTCACCCTTTTCTCCTTATCCTCTTCATCTTCTTTCACCCCATCCTCTTCACACTTTTCTTCAATCCTCCTCACCCTGCTCTTCATCTCCTTTCCCCCCATCCTCCTGCTCCTCTTCCTTTCTCCTCATCCTCTTATCTTCCTCCTCTTCATCTTCTTTCTTCTCTCCTCTTCATCTTTCTCCTCATCCTCTCATCTTCCTTCTTTTCATCTTATTTCTCCTCATCCTCCTCACCCTTTTCCTCTTAATCTTATTTCTTCTCATCCTCCTCCTCCCTTTCATCTTTCTCCTCATCCTTCTCAGCCTTTTCCTCTTCTTCCTTCTCATCCTCCTCCACCTCTCCTCCACCTCCTCACCGTCCTCCTTTTCATCTTCCTTTTCCCTGTCTTCCTCACCTTCTCCTCATCCTCCTCCTCTTCTTCCACCCCATCCTCCTCACGCTTTTCTTTAATCCTCCTCACCCTGCTCTTCATCTCCTTTCCCCCATCCTCCTGCTCCTCTTCCTTTCTCCTCATCCTCTTATCTTCCTCCTCTTCATCTTCTTTCTTCTCATCTCCTCTTCATCTTTCTCCTCACCCTCTCATCTTCCCCCTTTTCATCTTCTTTCTCCTCATCCTTCTCACTCTTTTCCTCTTCCTATTCCATCTTCTCACCATTCTCCTTCTCCTCATCTTTCTCCTCATCCTCTCACCTTCCTCCTCTTCATCTCCTTTCCCCCGATCCTCCTGCTCCTGGGGAGGTGTCCCAGCCGTGTCCCATCCCCGGTGTGACATTCCCAGTGGTGCAGACGTTGGGATGAGGGTGCAGGTGCTGAGCTGGTGCCTCTCCTGCAGGAACAGCCAGTCGTGCAGCAGCGCCGTGCGGAAGCCAGCCGTGTCCCTGGCCGACAGCACGGAGCTCAGGTACCCCCTCGGTGCTGGGACAGCTGTGGGACAGCCTCTGGGGACACGGTGGCAACAGCCCTGCCTGTGTGCTGTCCCCACAGGGTCCTGCTCAGTGTCATGTACCTGATGGTGGAGAACATCCGTGTGGAGCAGGAGACRGATCCCCCCGAGTGGAAAACCTGCCGGGAGACCTTCAGGACGGAGCTGAGTGAGCCCCAAAGTGCACCGTGCCCTGCCCAGGTCCCTTKGTGGTGCTGGASCAGCTCAGGGCTGGGGGATGAGCCCTGACCCCGCTCCCTTCCCCACCAGGTTTCCCTGTGCACGCTGAGGAGCCCTTTGCTCTGCTGCTCTTCACCATGGTGACAAAGTTCTGCAGCGGGAACGCTCCACACTTCCCCATCAAGAAGGTCCTGCTGCTGCTCTGGAAGGTTCTCCTGGTGAGTGCAAACCCTTCCTTCCCCCGGAAACTTTTATCCTGCAGCAGTGCTGCATGTTCCCCACCATTCAACCCAACCATAATGGGGTCATTTGGGATGGCACCGGGAGCTGACACAAGGGAACAGTTCCTTCTGGGATGAGGGTGGGCTGGGGGAGGGATCTGGGGAACGAACCAGTGCCGTGGTGCCTTCACCCTYGGCTCTCCCCAGGAGGGAGGAGCTGCCCGGGAGGGCTGGGTGCTCTGGGGATGGCCCCCAGCGCTGGGCAGAGCAGCCCAGGAGGGCTCGGTGCCCTGCCCTCTGTCTCTCTCTGTGCCCAGTTCACGCTGGGCGGGTTCGAGGCGCTGCAGGCCATGAAGGTGCGGCGGCGGGAGGAGCTGGGGCTGCCGCCGCTGCCCGAGGACAGCATCCAGGTGGTGCGGGGGATGCGCGCTGCCTCCCCGCCCACCTACGCCATCGAGCTGGTGGAGCAGCAGCAGCCGCCGCAGCCGCAGCAGAAGCGGGGCCACCGCAGCCGCAGGGTGAGAGCGGGAGCGCCCTCCTGGGCTGGGATGGGTTCCTGGGTTTCCAGCAGGCACCGTCAGGAGGAGCCAGGAGTGCTCGAGGTTGTGGTTGCCTTTCCTCCCCAAAGTGCTCCGGTGTTTTCCGGGTTTAGGATCAGGGAATGGTTTGGGTTGGAAGGAACCTTAAGGACCATCCGGTTCTGAATGGCACCTTCCATTAGGTCAGGTTTCTCACAGCTCCATCCAACCCGGCCTTGGGCACTGCCAAGGGATCCAGGGGCAGCCCCAGCTGCTCTGGGAATTCAATCCCAGTCCCTCCCCACCTTCCCAGCCAGGAATTCCTGCCCAAGATCCCATCCCTGGCTGCCCTGTGGCACTGGGAAGCCATTGCCTGTGTCCTGTCCCTGCAGGCCTTGTCCCCAGTCCCTCTGCAGCTCTGCTGGAGTCCCTGCAGGCCCTGCCAGGGGCTCTCAGCTCTCCCTGGAGCATTTTCCTCTCCAGGTGAGCACCCCCAGCTCTCCCAGCCTGGCTCCCTGGGAACTGAGGGGCTCCAGCCCTGGAGCAGCTCCATGGATTCCTCTGGGCTCTGTGCAGCAGCTCCAGGTGCTGCTCTGTGTGCCCAGAGCTGGGGCAGCTCTGCAGGTGAGCTCTCACCTGGGCACAGGGGCAGAATCCCCCTCCCCTGCTGCTCAGTGCTGGGGGGTTTTTGGCCTCTCAGTACACTGAGAGTGGCTGGAGCATGTCCAGTTTTTCATCCACCACTTTCAATTGCAACAGATCAGCCCCATGGGGTGTTTGATCCAGAGGAAGCCAGAGGACATCCTGACCTTATGGCAAAGGGCTGATAAGCACCAGGGAGCAAACTGCTCACAGCAAGCTCTTTTTTTAGCTCTGCTCTTGGAGTTGCTGTGTTGTGGTCTGAGGATGAAAATGCCTTTTGCTGAGGAAGAGATGTCAGATGGAAGCCCCAAAAGTTAAGGTGGAAAATGGGGTCACACCTCCTAGAGCAGCAAGGTTTGGGTACAGAAGGAATTATTCTTGTGCAGGCTTTGGTARCAACAGCTGGGAGGGAAATCCTTACCTGAGGAACATCTGAGAGCTTGATCCTTTCAGGATGGTGMCAGCACCTGGGAGGGAAACAAAATCCTTGAAGTGACTCGAATTTTTCCTCCCCCTTCTGCTGCCAGCCCCTGATGAAGCAGGACAGTTTGGACATCTACAACGAGAGGGATCCCTTCAAGAGCGACGAGGGAGGGGTTGATGAGGAGGACAGTGAYGATGTGGACAGTGGCATGGAGGGGGAGCTGGAGCTGCTGGAGCGGGACGCCATCCTCCCCGCCCTGCCGGCACAGCGCCCGCCCATCGACAGGGTCTCCTTCCCCAAGGGGCTCCCCTGGGCCCCCAAAGTCAGGTAAAGCCACCTGTGGCACCAGGTGACACCCAGCCCTACCTGTGCCAGGGYTCTTTGCAGTTTTTTGGGAAGMACTGGGAAGTTTTTTGGCCTCTGGCAGGTTGAACCGAAGTGACTCCACTTTTTGTCAGAGCTGGTCCTTTCTGGATTGGCCACTTGGCACGTTTGGTGTGTAAACCCTGGGGAAGAGCTCAGCTAAACCCAGCCCTGGGTTTATTAAAACCATGAATGACCAACTTTTTGGCCAATCAGTGGTGATCCCAGGTTTTGGATATCCCAGGTTGTACTGGGAAGGAGGCTGTGCTGGGGAGCTGTGGGAGCAGGGTCAGCTTTCCCAACCAGATCCCAGTGGGTCTTGGTAGCACAAATCATCCTGGGAGCTGGTTAATGACATCTGTTGGGTGAGCAGGATCCCTGTGTTGCCAGGTGAAGCCTTTCTTAGTGGCAGAGAAAAACATCTAAGGATAAAAGAGTTGGTGCCTTTCCTTCCTAAGACAGTTATCCACACATGGAATGAGGGAATGTCAGGAAAAGAGGGTGAAAACTCTGCCCCTTTCCCTCTTACCCATGTGAGTTTTTTTGGGGGCTGTGTTGCCAGGTGAAGCCTTTCTTAGTGGCAG
>CADDXX010000551.1:463603-491408 GCA_902810485.1 Alauda arvensis | reverse complement strand
TCAGGAAAAGAGGGTGAAAACTCTGCCCCTTTCCCTCTTATTCATGTGAGGGTTTTTTTTTTTTTTTTTGCTGTTTATCCCAAGCCTGGATTTAATCCAATCTCTTTAAAACACAGGAGCAAATAGATATTTTTGAGATAGGAGCAGTGACAGGGTTAAGTCTGTCCACTCCTAGCAGAACCACAGCAGGAATTGGTTTCCCACATGGATCTCCATGGTGGTGCTGCGGTGCTCCACGTCACTTAACACTGTCAGCTTTGAAATCAAATGGCTGCTGCTTTTCTTGGCTGCTGGCTGGAAATCCAGCTGGATTCCTTTCTGTCCAGGGGAGCCTTGGCTCACAGCTCATGTCCTGCCTGTGGTGCAGAGATGCCAAGCAGCTCCCATGAAAGGTGCCCAAGGTGGACAAGATGTCAGCTTGCTGTTGGAGCAGCGTRTGCTCTGACAGCCTGTGGAGATGACATTTGTTCTCTCAGAGGGAGCAGATGCTCCTTGGAGATGCGTGTGAGGAGCACAGGAGGTGGATACAAAGGTGCTGCTTGTAGGAAACKCCTCTCTGTCTACTCACACATTCCTGTGGGGCTGCACAGCAAATACAAATGCTTTAGGTTCACGTTGCTCCCAGCCAGTGAGGGCAAAGGTGGCTTTTGCCCGCTGCTGTTGAGATCTCTAGAAATGAGTCTGAGCTTGTGATCTTGTTTCCAAGGCTGTTTTCCAAGCCTCTCCTTGTTCTTGTCTCTGCTCCATCAGACAGAAGGACATCGAGCATTTCCTGGAAGCAAGCAGGAACAAATTCATCGGGTTCACGCTGGGACAGTGAGTGTTCTACCCACAAAATCTGCCCTTCCACCAGCGGGGGTTCCGTGCTGGGAGGTGCCCACAAAGCTCAAGACACGCTCAGGATGAGGCAGTGCTGGGTTTGCCAGAGCAATGAAAGCAGTGCTAGARAAACATGTTCCTGGAGACACTGGTCCCCAGGGACCTCTTTCTATTAAAAATCAGACCTAGCCCAGAATAAGTGACCGCTGGCCCAAGCCAGGAGCTGGTTTGATGTGAAAGGCAGCTGGGACACTTTGGTATCCACAGCAAATGAGCCAGTTTGTGAATAAATCAAGCTGTGGGTGCAGAGACAGGCCCAGCAGGGCACATTCTTTTTAGGTGCAGTGCTGGGCTCAGACTGGGTCCCCCCTACTCCTGATTCAATCTGATTTCACCCCAGTTCTTCACCCCAAAGTCTCTCCTCTCTTGTGCAGGCATGACAGGGAGGGCAGCAGCTCACACCACCACCTCTCCCAATTCCTGACCCATCTGGGATGCAGGCAGCAGACTCCAGGCTCCCTCTTTTACCTGTTATGCCATGGAAATGTTTGACCATGGATGTGCTTCCCAGTCCTGACCTTGTTTCCTCTTCCCCAGGGACACTGAAACCCTGATAGGGCTCCCMCGGCCGATCCATGAGAGTGTGAAGACCCTGAAGCAGGTGAGATGGTGGCTCCATGCATGGCATGGGACGTCCACCACATGGATCCTCCTGGCCAACCTCACTGCAACACACTTACTTGGTTGCCATAGGAAAAAATTCTGGAGCTTCTTGCAGGAATTGGGGCAAAAAATTAAAAACTGAGTCCTCAAGTGGCCTCTCCAGCAGTTTTAGTTCCCCTTTATCCAAGGTGTAGCATTCCTGCTTSCTGGTGAGGGTGTGCCATGTGTTTTGAAGGTGACAGACTTTCAGAGCTGGGTTTGGACACACATTCCCAAATGGGTGCTGTTCCCAGGGGGAGGCACAGCCACCCTCAGCTCCTGCAATGCTCCACAGGGAATGAGACCCCTCCAGAGGCCAGCTGATCCTGTCTGAGCTCTGGGGTGTCTTTTGGAGGTGCCTGTCCCTGTGATTCCTCACAGAGATCTCCCAGAAGGAGCAGGTGGACATAACCAAAGGCAGGAGGTGTGAGGGGCTTCAGGAACAGAGGGATGTCCCACACAGGGATGAGTTCCCTGTGACTGCACWCCTCACTGGGATGTTGCTGTCACCACCCCTGGCTGTGTGCTCCTTCAGCTGTGACACTGCTGTGCCTCTGTCTGTGTGTTTTCCAGCACAAGTACGTTTCCATCTCAGATGTGCAGATCAAGAACGAGGAGGAGCTGGAGAAGTGCCCCATGTCTCTGGTAAGAGGGGAGTTGCTTCACCCCTTCACCAGAGAGAAGATGGGAGGTTGCCAAGGTGTCACATAAACCCATTCTTATTTTTATTTCATTTTCCCTTGTTTTTGATGTTTCTGTGCCCTAGGGGGAAGAGGAAGTCCAAGAAACCCCTTGTGAGGTCTTGTATCGAGCAATGCTGTACAATCTCCCCCAGAACATGGTAAGGCCCTGTTCATTAAAAGGAAGGAAGAGCTTTGGAGCAGGGAACTGTGCCAGKCTGGGAGCTGCAGAGCTCAGCACAGGAGGGTGTTCAGGACCTGCACAGTGAGGTTTTGGTGGGAATCTTGAGCAGAGCTGGGAGGAAAGTACAGTCCCAGAGGAGGAGGGATTCAGAGGATTCTGAGATGCTGATTGGGTCATGTAGGGAGAGACAGAGATTGAAGTGCATTTAAACTCCAGGTGTTCTTGTGTTGTGTTACCCACACTGCCAGAGCTCAGGCACGTGAGGTGCCTCAGGTTAAGGATCAAACAGAGCTCCCCACACTTGTGCTGTCTGTCAGAGGCTCRGTGTGCTCTGGTGAAACCCTGGAGAGTTGGCTTGGAGCTGCCCAGTTTTGGCAAGTGAAGGAGAAGGAAGGAATTCCCTTTCTCCCCACATCTGCCCTCTCCTGCAGATTGCTCTGCTGAAGATCCTCCTGGCTGCTGCACCCACCTCCAAGGCCAAGACYGACTCCATCAACATCCTGGCAGAYGTGCTGCCTGAGGAGATGCCGTAAGTCCCTCACCAGGTGGCCACCCCAGCCTTGCCACCAAGCCTTGGACCAAGCAGGAGAGCTGATAGCTTTGGGGGGCTCCAGATTGGGGCTATCTGTTTGGGTAGGTGTAAATGACTCTTGACACTGAGCTGTCAAAGGCAAGGCAGTGATGCTGTAGTGATGATTTGAGTGCACCACTCCAAGCTCAGTGACACAAATGATAAAATCCTGCTAATTGACCCAAGCCATAAAGCTGTGTCAGCATATAAATGTCCTCCCTACTGCTCCACCAGCATTCCTGCTGGAGGACAATCCACCTTTTCTCCTCTCCTTTTTTGAGGCATTTTGGCACCACCAGGTAGGATGGGTGGAAATGGGAGTCCTGGGGGGAGTGAAGGTCCTTGGTTTTGTAGAGCTCATCCAGATGAGCACATCCACAGCCCTTGGGGCTCCCTGCTGCCTGACCCCAGTGTGTCTGTTTGTCCCTCTGGCCCAGCATCACCGTGCTGCAGAGCATGAAGCTGGGCATCGACGTGAACAGGCACAAGGAGATCATTGTGAAAAGCATCTCAGCACTGCTGCTGCTGCTCCTCAAGCACTTCAAGCTGAACCACATCTACCAGGTGGGCCTGGAGGAGGGCATGGCCATGGCCAAGATGGGCTTGAAGGGCCTGGTAAACCCTTTCCTGGAGGACTTCCATGAGGAGCTGTAATCACATTTCCATAGCTCCAGGATTTGTCACCCAGGTTGGGATAACCCCCTTGTGAAACAACATCATTTCTACTCACATGGCAGGAGCTTCTTGACTTCTGGGAATATCCATCCAGGTTAAGTTTAGGAGTCTCCCTGGCAGAAGGGGGAAGAGGAAGGGGATTAGGCAAGACTCTCTTTTGCTCTGTCGTCTCCAGTGCCCAGAAATAGTGCTGGGAAGGACCTCACGAGGTCACCTGATCTGGTTTTGGCAGGTTCAGGTTCTTGGGGCTCCAGTTWCAACAGAGGCTGGAGGTCTGGGTCATAGCTGCAATCTGATTTTTGTTCCCAGYGGGATTTTTGTTCCACCTGCACCARTCAAGCTGCACCCACTCCAGGGCTTTCCTTGGTTAAAMAAAACAAGGACTGATATGAGCTGTGGCCCAGTTCTCCACTCATTCTGCAAGTCAAACAATTAGTGTTGTCTAATTTTTTCTGCTAAAGCTTTCAGCACGCTGCAAATCCCTCTGGGTTACAAAACCCACTGATATTTARCTGAGGATAAATATAAATCCACGGATTGGATTGGGTAAAATGAAGCCAACTCCCACATTTTTACAATGCTACATTTGTTCTGCTCCCCCCACCACGTCCCTTCATTAATTTTTCTCACTTCAAAGCAGCTCCTCTCCTTTCTTTCCCCCAGGCAGGAGGGCCATTGCAGCCTGGAGAAAGCTGCAGGGTTTCATCCCCCTGATTCTGCTTTTTTTGTGTGTCTGATCTGGGTGGTTTTGTTCTTTCTGTGGTCTGGGGGAGCACCATGAGAACTGCAGCAGGTCTGAGATGAAGGAATCACTGAGCCACRGAATGGTTTGGGTTGGAAGGGTCCATTAGTCACCAGCACATCCCAGTGCTGTGTCATCTGTGGCACTGTGTCATCTGTGAGGTGCCAGTGCTGACAGCTGAGATGGGAACAAACTGTTCCTTCCCTCTCACACTGGAGATGGTGATGGAAAAGCATGGGAAGGTTTTGCTGCAGTTTGTATCTTTAGAGATTTGTTGTACTATTGAATGGTTTGGGTTGGAAGGGACCATTTAATGCTTTGAAGGAGATAGAAATTAAAAGCAAGTAGGAAAATAGGGATATTATTTCAGTCARAATTGCTAAGGGAGCTGGGATTAGTGTGTGAGAGCAATAGGAATGATTGTATTTTCCCAAATAATAGCCACAACTCCTTCCCTCTTCCCCACACACCGTTTTGCCACAGATTTAACTTTAAAAAGCCACGAGGTGCAGMTGTTCCTAAAGCACTGCTGTGAAGTTTGTGTGCCCTCTCTGTGGCAAATGGAATTTTCCWGCTGCTGTGCACGACACAGACCTTACACAGCAAACTTCAGGGAGAAAATGGTCTGTGGGGAGCATGGGGCTTTGCCTTTGGCTGGAAAGAGGTTTCCATTGCCAGGAGGTGCTCCCAGCTTCCTCTCCCTTCTCTCACCCAGTTTGAGTACGCATCCCAACACCTGGTGTTTGCCAACTGCATCCCACTGATCCTGAAATTCTTCAACCAGAACATCCTGTCTTACATCACTGCCAAAAACAGGTACAGCCACTGCTGGGGCACAGGCAGGTGCTGGGGCTTTGTGCTGGGGGAGCCCTGATGTCCTGGGGGGGACCCAGGTGACCTCAGACAGCTTGGAGGTGTCCTGTCCACCACAGAAAGGTGTGCAGGGAGCAGATCCCCTTGGCATGGTGAGGGTGACTGGATGCTGGGTTTCCAGTCCCTGATATAGGACTAAAATCAAATAGGCTTCCTCTTGAAAATCAAGTAGTTTCCATCTTCCCATGGGGAGCCAGCCAGTGCCACCAGGCATCTCTGGGCCACAGCTTCATCAAGGCCAGGTGGGGTAGGCTCTTCCAGGTCTTTCCCACTTTTTGTAGCTGTAAATAAGTTTTCCTGACTCCTTCAGGTTTTCCACAGTTGTCACAGCTTTTTACTGCTGATTTCAGAGAGGCACCAGCCCCATTTTGAGCTGGGTCAAAGACCTGAGACAGCACAGATCTTCCACATCTCACCAGGGCAGGATTTCCCTGTGTGGAGAGGAGCTCCCCAGGGATGTTGGAATGCTAAAAAGATCCCTTTTTTTCCTGTTTGATGCTCTTTTTGTTGCTCTTCAGCTGCGTGTGTAGGCTGGTGTGTCTCCTGCACGGTATGGTGGTGTCTGTGTGAGGAGGCACACATGGGAAAACAGGAAGTGATATGTTGATCCTCYTGCTAGAAATATTTCCACTTGTGGTCCTGTGCTTTAAGTGAGGAGGAAATGGATCCCAAGAGCACTCAGCTCCCTCCTCTGCTCTGGGATGGAGGTTTCACAGGCAGATGTGAGTGAGGTGGGACGTGCAGCTGGATGCTCTGAGCCAGGGAGGTGTAAATTCCAGTTTTGGGTGTATTTAATTGMCTACTTTTACAAATAATAGGTTTGAAAAGCCTGATGCTCTGAATATTCACTCACCATGAGTTTTCTTGCTGCCAATCAGATGCCTCCCTTTGAACCTCACATCTACTTTGTTTACTTTTTCTCCCTTTTTAAGTATGCATATGAATAACTCAGTCTGTCCTGTCTTAATGGATGCAAGTCCTCTGAGTCCTCATTAATGCACTCAGGATGGAGCTCTGGAGCCAGGAGGCATCGATGGGCTCCATTAAGCTGAGGGGTGAGGCAGTGCTGAGGCTGGGATCCTGTTTGGATGCTGTCTGTGTGCTGCAGMTGGGATTGTTCCCCACCCAAAGCACTTGTTGCATCTCCAGGCACAGAGCAGGGAAAATGGCACAGATTCCTGGGCATGAGCATGTAGATAATCTTTCAAATTTCTCTCATGTGAATTGGTTCCTAATGAGCCCCTTCTTTCCTTTCTCTGCAGCATCTCTGTGCTGGATTATCCACACTGCACAGTGTGTGACCTGCCTGAGCTCACAGCAGAGAGTCTGGTAAGCWGCACAGAAAGGCCTTTTGTGGCCAGGATTGCTCTGTGTGACAGCAKGAGGAAGGATTTGGGTTTTCTATTCTCTGTCCTCTTTTGCTTGCTTTTGCTGTCCCCAGCCTTTCCAAAATTAGACCTTTTTTGCCTCTCCAGGCTTGAAAATTCCTCCCATCTCTATTCTGAGTCCCTGTCAGCTGTGGGGAGGTGGGGAAGAGGCACTGCTGGTGTTGGGCACCCCATAAAAAGAGTTAGGTGTAGGGTTTTCCCTTTGACAGAATAGAATCACAGAATTCCARGATCATTGTGGCTGGAAAACACCTCCAAGATCATCAAGTCCAATCTTTGATCAAACACCACCTTGTCTCCAGCCCAGAGCTCTGAGTGCCACCTCCAGGAATTCCTTGGACACCTCCAGGGATGGGAACCCCAAACATCCCAGGGCAGCCCCAGCCAAGGCCTGAGCACCCTTTCCATAAGGAATTTTTCCTGATGTCCAACCTGAGCCTCCCCTGGCACAGTTTGAGGCTGTTTCCTCTTGTTCTGTCAAGACAACACTTTTCTGCTTTGAAAGAGAATTTACCCAGAGGCTGCTGCCTCCCAGGTTTCAATTGCTCTGAGTACTCCAGTTGAATGAGATCCCAGTTTAAGGAATTAACCAAATTCCCTGTGGRGAGGAGCCTTAAGTATTCCAGAGGCTGGCCAGCAGGATGGGCTGGACAGACACACAGACTGCAGAGGGGATAATAATGCTAGCAGGTTCATAACTGCAGTCATTCAAATGCAGAGGAGGTTGGACTCAGCACAGGGGAAAACTTTGGGGTTAACAGGAAATAATGGACAGGGAATGGAGACCCTAAATCATTAAGAAGGATGCAGTCCAGGCAGGGATGATCTCATGGTGCTGCTGCAGTCTGAGGCCTGGGTTGTTTTCCTTAGGTGTGGAAAGGTCAAAATCATGAAAGGTTTTCCCCAGGTSCACGGGCTGCTGAGGGCTCCATGGAATCCTGGAGCGATGGGGACACCTAGTGACACATCACCGAGGGCTCCGTGGCTGCTGCTGCTCCTCACAACCAGCACTCAGCCTGCAGCAGAAAACTGAATGTTTCCCCATTTTTAGGGAAAATATTCCCAGGAGGCTCTTGACAGTTTGGGAGCTGTCACATTCAAGGACAGCACCTTCCACTTCCCTGCAGCAGACAGGGATGTTTTCCTCAAGGGAGAGCAATTTAATKAGAAAACATGCAGAAACCAACTTGRGTTTTACCMTGAGRGTTCATCTTTGGGAGGACACCCSTGGAAGCAAGGATTTAATAGGAATTGGACACACCCTGGTACTCGAGGGGTACATCTGTGCACCTATTTATCTTTCCTCAGCCAGCACTTCATGTGTTGTTTTAGCTTTTTTTTACCACTCTGAGGAGTGATTTTAACATCCCAGTGTCACACAGTTCTTAGAGGATGTAACATGATTGTGCTCTCAGAATTGAGCACAGTGAGGTGTCCCTGGGTTATCCCARGGAGAACCAGGATGAGTCCAGCACAGCTGTCTCCACCTGGTGTAAATGAGYAGTGGCTGAGGTGGTGGGGGATTCACCCACCCTGATGTGGGAAAGGCTCTTCAAATCCTGGCCAGTCCCCATCTCCCAGATTGGTCTGCAAAAGGCTTCATCCACCCCTTAGAAGGGGTATTAAATCTGTTTAGGCTGTTCCTTCCTTCCATAAATCTGATGGAAAGACCCTCCCTGCCTTGAATCTGTAAGACAGCATCAGACTGGTGACAAAGAAACCCATCAGCCTGAGAAATGGGGATTGGCTGATTCCACTGGGATCTYTGGGGAAATCACTTGGTGTAGAGGGTGCAGGTAAGGCCTGGGCACGATGTGACACTGCAGTTTGGGACCCCCAAAGCACCTGACAGCATCCATGATCACCTCAGTGACATCCTGGTGACATCCCACCTCTGGATGCCTCTTGGGCATTGGCAGGGGCTGCCCAGGGAGGTTTGGGGTGCCCATCCCTGGAGGTGTCCAAGGAAGGCCTGGATGTGGCACTCAGGGCTGGGGACAAGGTGGGGATCAAGCTGGGTCTCCATGGGCTGGGAGGGCTTTTCCCACCTCGGTGATTCCTTGATTCTGTTTGGCACTTGCCTTTAAAAGCAAAGGGGTTGTGCTGGTGGGRTTTTCTTGGGTAAATCTGCTTTCAAAGCTGGATTGGACACTGACAGAAGGGGCTCCCCCAAACTCCTCCTGAGGGTGCCCACATTCTGGAATGGGTCCAGTTTTTGCCCTGAGTTAAGAAGGCTGTAGCTGGCTGTGAGTGGTTTATAAATTCAGCAGCCCTTGTTTTGCACTAATCCCCAAACAGGATTTTTGTAGGACTTCTSTTCTGTGCTTGGAGTTGTTCAAACRTGGCACAAGTTACTGCAGTGGTGGAATTACTGCTCCAAGTGCCACGGGCAGTATTTCCACAAGCTGGAGCTGGGGCTGTTTACAGTCACCTAATATTTAAAACAATGTCTCAGCAGCACCTCAGCTGGAGGGGATTTTTGTTACAGAAAGGTCTCTTGATACAAACGTTGCTATTTGTCATCCTGTGTTGATCTGTGATTTCCTTTTACTGGTTTGCAGTGTGTACTCTAAGCATGAATTAATTTGTGAAGTTACCAAAAGCAGTGGTGATCACCAGGCTGCAATTTKCTCTCTGGCTGTAAACAAGGAATTCAAATCTACCACAAAATAGATTTCCCAYGATGGAATAATGTGATTTAAGCCATTATTAGCTCTTACTGTAAATTCCAAGCAGATTAAAATCAGTGTTTCAGAATGGCTTTCCCCAGAATCTGCTGATGATAACCCAAGTGAGGAGGCAGCTCTGCTCAGAAATGAGCCTTGTGCAGACAATAAAAATAAAGATTCCTGCCCAAGGACATCTCAGTGGCAGTGCTGATGAACAATGTGGTCAGGCTTGCACTTCTCCCCTTGCAGGAAGCTGGAGACAACAACCAGTTCTGCTGGAGGAATCTGTTCTCCTGCATTAACCTGCTGAGGATCCTCAACAAGCTGACCAAGTGGAAACACTCCAGGACAATGGTAAGGGATGTCCCCTGTCCCTGAGACCCTGCAGGGTTTCACCTGGAGCACATCCCTGGCTCTACACAGCAGGTTCTCGTGCTCAGGGTGTCTTGTGCAAGTGCTGGAGCTTCTGCTCTTCATCACCTTCCCTTTTTTCTTCCATAGATGGAGCTTTAAATGCAGAAATACCTTTCTTCTGTAAATAACATTATTTCTATCACCCCCCAAGCCCCATGCAGAGAGTGTTGGTTGTGTTGAATGCTCCTGTTCTCCCTCCTGGGGTTTGTGGCCAGGTGTTGGAGCCCAGAGCAGCAGACAGAACAGAGGATTTGGGCATACAAGCATCATAAAGTCACCCTAGCACGTATTCCTAACCAAATCCCATTATGTCTGGATTTTCATTTAAGAGGTCCCATAAAAGGGTAATTATTCCTACTTTAAGGACTCTCTGTAATCACCCCTGCTTTTTTCACAAAGACCCCACCACTTGTACTGAAAATCTCCACTGACCACTGGAGCAGGGATCGAGTTGTAAAACATTTAAAACCTGGTGAGGTCATTATGAGCTCCTAACCCCCAATATTTTTAAAATTTGGGCAAATGCAACTATGAACAATATTGAAAAGCTGCAATAACCATGACATGATGTCACATTATCTAAACATGTAACAGAACAAAAAAAAAGAATTTTTGTTTGTTTGTGTGGCTCCCTGAGCACTCAGCACCCATCAGTGTCCMTTCCCTGGCAGATGCTGGTGGTGTTTAAGTCAGCCCCGATCCTGAAGCGTGCCCTGAAGGTGAAGCAGGCCATGATGCAGCTCTACGTGCTGAAGCTGCTGAAAATCCAGACCAAGTACCTGGGCAGGCAGTGGAGGAAGAGCAACATGAAGACCATGTCTGCCATCTACCAGAAGGTGCGGCACCGMATGAACGACGACTGGGCCTACGGCAACGGTGAGTCCTGCCCGGGCTCCTCCCTGTGTGCTGCAAACACAGAGTTGTTCTCAGCCTGTTCACAAGTGTTCCAGTGTGTGTCGCCATGCAAAGTTGGGATGGGTTGATGTAGTTTCCTTTAKTTCTGTTGTTGATGAAGCTTAGAAATAACAGTGTGATAAAAATGTATTTTTAAGCTATAGCGTGGTGTTAAAGTAAAGACTGATTTTGCTTATATAACTGAGAAAACAGGAAAGATAATCAGGAGGTTTCTCACATTTGTGGATTCTCCTATCTGTCTGTATGGCCATGGAAAGTTTGGCTGTGTTGATGTAGTTTCCTTCATTTCTGTTGTTGATGAAGCTTAGAAATAACAGTGTGATAAAAATGTATTTTTAAGCTATAACGTGGTGTTAAAGTAAAGACTGATTTTGTTTATATAAGCCAGAAAGATAACCAGGAGGTTTCTCACATTTGTGRATTCTCCTGTCTGGACAGAGATACCAATGACAGAAAGCAGAGCCCCAGGAGAAGGATTTATAGACCCCAATGATCAGAGAGGCAGCAGAATGGTGCCAGCAGAAGAAATAAAGTTACAGGATGGAATGGGAGCAGATTTGGGGGGTTTGAGACCAAGGGGGAACATCTAAAAGGAATGTTTGAATCATGCATGAAATGTATGAATATTCAACAAGAGGTGCTTTTGGGTTATTGGGTGTGCTTTTGGCTGGATGCCAATCACCCAGCCATTAAAACTCTGCTTTATCTGCCTCTTATGGTCTTTTTATTAAACTTTTATACATTTTAGAAGAAAGTGAATCTCATTTTTCACACTCTGCCTGTGGCTTTGCAATCAGCTTGGCTTGGTTTGACCTAAAACTTTCTAAAATTGTTGTCACTGGGGATTTTTTCAGAATTTTTGGCACCATTCTTCAGCATCAGGTTTAGAGCTCATGAAAGGCAGCTTTGAAAATATTGGGAATTTTGTCTTGTTACATGTTTAGATAATGTGACATAATGTCATGGTTATTGCAGCTTTTTAATATTGTTCATAGTTGCATTTGCCCAAATTAAAAAAAAAAAAAAAAAAAAAAACTGGGTTAGGAGCTCATAATGAGCTCACCAGGTTTTAAATGTTTTACATCTTGATCCCTGTCCCAGTGGTCAGTGGAGGTTTTCAGTACAAGTGGTGGGGTCTTTGTGAAAAAAGCAGGGGTAATTACAGAGAGTCCTTAAAGCAGGAATAATTACCTTTTTATGGGACCTCTTAAATGAAAATGCAGACATAATGGGATTTGGTTAGGAATATGTGCTAGGATGATGCTTGTATGCCCAAATCCTCTGTTCTATATTGGATATTGTGTTGTGTACCTTTGAGATTGGTTTGTCTAACCCAGGACAGAGTAATAACAATTAGGAGTGACTCTGGTTAGTTCATGTGAACTCTTCAGCCTTTCTTTTGCTCAGGCCTTGTCAGAGCAGTATTTTCCACACTGGCTGTTGTTCCTCCTCCCCTGCAGACATCGACGCCAGGCCCTGGGATTTCCAGGCCGAGGAATGCACGCTGCGGGACAGCATCGAAGCCTTCAACAGCCGCAGGTACGACAAGGCGCGGGACTCGGAGTTCGCGCCGGTGGACAACTGCCTGCAGAGCGTGCTGGGCCAGCGCCTGGAGCTGCCCGAGGACTTCCACTACTCCTACGAGCTGTGGCTGGAGCGGGAGGTGTTCTCGCAGCCCATTCGGTGGGAGGAGCTGCTGCACTGCCAGTGACTGCCCCCCGCCTCCCTCGGGGTGCCGCGGGCTGGGGAGAGCAGCGCCGGGGGTGGATCTGGGGGGTTTTCAGCACGGCTGGGAAATAAAACTGGAAACTTCCCAAAGAGACCGAGTCTCTCTGTGCCTGGCACACGCCTCTTTTTGGAGGTGGGCATCCTGAAACTTCCTGGAGAGCGTGAAGGATCAGCAGAGGCCACGGAGCAGAGTGAGCTCAGAGCCCAGCTGTGTCTGGTAGCTTGGTGTGAGGGTTCCCAGCTGGGAATTCCATCCCTCCCGCACGGCCCGCGCTGCTGTGCCTCCTTTGTTSGGATCTACTGGGTTCTGGCTGCCCCCTGCCACCCCGGGAAAGCAGGAACACGGGTGGGATTGGGATGGAGACAGCATTCCCTGTTGTCCCTGGGCTGGGGTCACACAGGGACAGGTCCTGCATGGTCCCCTGGACACYCACCCCGTCACCTTCTCACCTCTGCTCTCCTCCACCTTCACTCACCTTTATTCAACCACCCCTGTGCTGTGCAGAGTTTGGAGCTCTGGAGCTTGGAGGTCCCATTTCTCTCTCCCCTCTCTTTTTGCACATCCTCTTCAGCCCTTGCAGCCCTGAGGTGACAACAAAGACCACGTTAAATAACCCCATTTTCACACAGAGTGGGGGAATGTCTGTGGCAGGTCTCAGAGTGGGGAGGGAAAGTGCTTTAGTGGACAATTTGTGAGGAAAAGGGTGGATTCTGTGGTCCAGAACTTTCAGGATGAATAGGATATTGARCTGTAAACTTCCTATCTATTTAATAAGTAAATAGTTAAATTAAATAATGAACACTGCACTTGGGTAAAGCTGCATTGCATGAGGGTGGCATTTGTGAAAGCATTGTGTGTTCATCAAGGGCAGGGAAGCCCTAAATAAACAAGTGTTTGTTATGGCAGGATTTGTGCTAATTGCTTCAATAATTAATAAACCTGGGAATGTTTCCTTCACAGGGTTTGTCCAAGGCCTTGCTCATGGAAATGGCATTAAACCCTTTAAAACCTTTTTAAATAGGCTTTTGTTCAAAATAAACCAACTTTTGAAGGACAACTCTTTATTTAAGCTTTTTTCTTCCTGTSTCTTAATTTAAATGCTTTTTATTTCTATTATTTTTATTATTTTTTAAAGGACAAAAACATCCCCCAAACTCAGCCCTCACCCCTGCCCCGGTCCACTTAGGGGGAAATTGAATGAATTACTAAAAAAACTTAGAAAAGCCYTTGGTATTTGACTCAAACCCTTTTTTCCCCCCTCAAAGTGTCTTTTTTCCCCACAATATGTTGAAAAAAACAAATAACCAGTACATGCCCAATATTTTATATTTAAATTTTGCTTTTCAGTGCCTGTTATTTTTACTGAGAGATATTAGAAACACCAGTTCTTATCTGAATATCTGGGTGATGGAGGATGGTACARACTTATCCTGGATTACAGTTTATTCACACCATCACCACCAAATTCTCTGCTTCCCAGAGAGAGATCCCCACAGAAAAACGGAACCTCTGCATTTAAAAAGTGACCCAGGGAGAGGCTTCACCTTTATTTGAAATATTTCTGTCCTATCCTGGCAAGCAAGCAGCAGTTTCAAACTTTTTTTTTTAACTTCACAATGAGGATTTTCTCCTCCTTAAAAATTCTCAAAAGAGCTGGGGGACAGCAATTAAGGAATAATCATTTTGTGTGTTCACCAAGGCAGCTTCAGAACAAAGTTTTGGGTGGTTTCTGCACAGCTGGAGGAACATCTGTTATCTCACCCCAACAGGACTGTTGGTTCCAGGAAGCCTCCAGTGTTCCCTGTGGTAATTGCAATAAAGAACTTTGTTTTCACCCCACAGGTGGYTGCTGAACGTTTTGCTGTGGGTAAGTCCTTTTCTCCWGCACCTCAACRCAGATTCTTCTGTTTTCTTGCTGATTTTTCCAGTTTCCTAGGGATGTAAAGCACACAGAATTGAGTCTCAGTCTTCTCTAAGCAACTTTGGAGCTGGTTGGTGAATTTAATGCAAATTTCAGTGAGGGATAAAAGGCTACGAAGATACAAAGTTCCTTTCAGAGTTGTGAGAGAGTGATAAAAAAAAAAAGGAGATTTAGTATTAAACTGAATCCATTCAATTTGGCAGTGTTAAAAATAAAAATACCCTTCCTTTTCCTCCTGTGAATATTTCCCTAAAAATAACAACACTGAGATGTCCTGGCTGACTCTGTATTCCTCCASTTGTAACCACAGAAGTGACTGTATSAGGTCAGGCTGATTARACTCTGCAGTTTGAGAAGCTTCYCTTAATTATTTATCAAAGCCTTGCGTGTGTAAACAGCAGCTTGTTCTGCAGCCAGGTCCAAGCACTGTCACAAAACACAACATTTGGCTGCACAGGAGGACTTTTGTCTCCTTGATTGAACATTTCAGTGCTTTTTGCCTTTCCTTTTTGCCTCAATAATTATAACGTGCCCTCCTGACAGTTGTCTTTGCTAAAAGGGGGTAATTAGTGTAATTAGGATTGTTTCTTTTATGCCGTGTGGTTTGTTAATACAAATGACAAAATTTCCCTGAATAGAGTGGAAATMAATTTTTTTGCATTTTTTCTTTCATTATCCAAGGCTCATTCAAGAGAATTTTACTCCCCAATCCGCAGACTTTTTTCCTGAGCTACTCTACCAAGTCTTTTTATTAGGGAAGAAGCAAAAAAGTTTCCTTATGCAGCAAAGAGCACATTTAGAGAGGTTAATGTTAAARGTAAAAATAAACCCATGATCTAGGCAGACTTGATGTGTTTATTGGAGTTTGGCAGTACTACAATTTTGAGCTATTTTTTTTCTATGAGGGAATTCAGCTCCGGCTGATATTTCTTACTTGTGCTTTTTTTTCTTTAGTGCTTTGCAAGTGAAAATCTGGTGCTGAGGGATGCAGGAGAGACTCCCAAAATTAAACATCACCCCATCTTTAGAAGCATTACTTGGATAAAGTTGTTGTGTCTAAAAAAGGTGCAGAGGACAAAATGAACCCTTCATGTCCCAACCCTCCCTCAGACCCCTCTGCCTCCATCGATTCCCTCTCAGTTTATGGGGATTTATTGGAAATATCCGACCTCCCATTACACATCCTTTTCAGGGCCTGCTGTCCGGAGCTGGGGCTCTGCAAGGAGGCAGAGGTTGTTTTCGAAATATATTTGTTGTGAAGGAGGCAGAGCCAGGTGTTTAAACAGACTCCCCCGTGTCACGCAGCAATAATGTGAATATTCCACTAACAGTCCACCAAACGCCAATCTTTCCAAGACCTTTGGAAAGCACGACTCGCTCCCCTCCTCCTCTCAGCTCGGAGCTGCTGTGGCGGGGGTTTTCTCGCCTCCTTTGTGACATTTCCCCGGGGGTTTTGGCTGTGGGTGGCACAGGGATGGGGACAAGGGCGGCGATGGCGGCGGCCGCTCCCCTCAGGCCCCTCATCCCCTCACAGCTTTTCCCGCCCTTTTCCYGCACTGGCGGGAAGCGCGCGCGGGCACCGCCCCCCGSAGCTGATTGGTCAATGGGCGGGTGRTTCAGCAGCGGATTGGACAYCGGGCTGTCAATCAGCATCAGACCCCGCCCCCGGGGTCGCTATGACAACGCGACGCTGAGGGGAGGGAGGGGAGGCCATGGCCGCCCTGCGGGGGAAGGGGGACCGCGGCCGCTCCATAGCCGCGGTGATGGGGGAACAGGAAGGTGAGGTTCTGCCATTTCTACACGGTGTGGTGAGGGAGGGGAGGCTGGGGGAGAAGAGGAGGTTCAGGAGGGACCTGCTGGCTCGCTACAGCTCCCTGACAGGAGCGTGCAGTGAGGTGGGGTCGGGCTCTGCTCCCAGGGAACAGGGACAGAACAAGAGGAAACGGCCTCAAGTTGTGCCAGGGGTTTAAACTGGATATCTTCCCTGAAAGAGTTGTTCAGCCCTGGCACAGCTGCAGAGTTGGATGGAGTCCCCATCCCTGGAGGGGTTTCAAAGCCATGTGGATGTGGCACTTGGGGACACTTGGGGTCAGTGGTGGCCCTGGCAGTGGTGGGGAACGGCTGGGCTTGGAGGTCTTGTCCAGGATTCTGGGATTGCAAACCTCGAGCGCTTTGCTGAAAAGCTCAGAGCCCTGGGATCTGACAGTTAGCAGCTGATTTCACAGGTGAGGATCAGCTTTTAGGGATGACCCACCTCGACCTGTTTTTGCAAGTGATTAACTGTTTTTTCCCTTTTTCACTTCAAAGTTTAGTGGGGACTGACACAGACACAGGTGCTTTACGCTGTGTAAATAACTTTGTAATTTTGTGTTGCAGGGTCCATCTCAAGGGCTTGATGTGGAGTTCCACCTACTCCGTAAAAAGACTCAGCCATGGTAAAACAACTTTGAGCCTTCAGAAGTGTTGATAACAATTTTTTTTAAGGGAAAGGGTTAATATCCAAAAAGTTCCTTCCCACAGCTGCAGGACAGAACTGACCTGCCCAAATTCACTTTGTGTGCAAGTGTTAACCTAATTCTGAGTTTTAGCTTTTTCTTTTTTTTTTTGTTCTTGGCTGCAGGCTGTAAAAATTTGTAGATAGCATATAAAGCCTGTGAGCATCTTTTATATYTGGAAAGATCAGAGACAGCCTGAATTCCTACCAGGAACCTCCAAGTGCTCACAAAAACCACCAGAGACCCTGGRCAAAGAAGGAATGGGACTCAGGTGATGGGCTGGCTGCAAAATSTGGCACAAGCACTTCCCTGTGAGGGAGGCACATTCCAGCATGGGAAGTATTCCACAAATCCTGTGCAATTAGAGTTGTGAAAGAGGCTTGTTGCCATCTCAAACATATCTCTGAGCTCAAGCAGTTGTATTAGGCAAGTAATCTGCCATCAGCTGCAGTTTACACACTTATTTTGTCTCTTTTTTGCTTCTGTAATAGAGGGTCCCAGTGCTTTATATAGAAAATTTGATTTTTTTAATATTTTTCTTTCCCACCATGGCCCCAGGAGATTCTGAGGATTGTGCCCTTGGCTCTGTCCCCACACCTCAGAGCACAAATGTTTGTCTCTTTTTGCACTGAGCAGTGCTGAGCTGTGAGAGGAGTTTTTAGGAATTATGACATGGAAAATGTAACATGGGTTTGGATTTGTGTAACCACCAGTGGTGGCAGAGAGATCCATGGATCCATGGAAGCTGTAGGAGGGGAGTTCTGCTCTCCTGGTTTAAGATGCAGAGCCACAGGCAGGCACACGGCAGTGGATGAACACAGGCCAAGTTATTTCAGGATTGCATCCTCATGTAGTAATTAAAGAAAAAAAAATCAGTGGAAAAGAATGTTTGACTTGCATTGTGCACAAACCTTTTTTTGGCCACATGGAAGCTCAGGGGGACAGGAATCAGCTCAGTCTGATGGCTTTAGAGGCTCTCACAGGCTGCAGAGCCAACAGGGATTGGGTGGAAGTTGTACTGATGTTTGTGAGTCCTCACATAAAACCACACACCAGGTACAGGGGTCCGGGTGAGGGGCTCTGAGCCAGGACTGAAATGGAACAAAACAGCTGCTCTGGGATGTCAGGGAATCATGGAATGGTTTGGGCTTGGAGGAGCTTAAAGCTCATCTTGTTCCAACCACATTCCACTGTCCCAGGGTGTTCCAACCTTTCCTTGGCCATTGCAGGGATGCAGGGGCAGCCCCAGCTGCTCTGGCAATCCCAGCAATTCCAGGCAGCAATTCCTGCCCAAGATCCCATCCCTGGCTGCCCTGTGGCACTGGGAAGCCATTGCCTGTGTCCTGTCCCTGCAGGCCTTGTCCCCAGTCCCTCTGCAGCTCTCCYGGAGCCCCTGCAGGCCCTGCAATGTGCTGGAAGCTCTCCCTGGAGTCTCCTCCAGGCTGAACACCCCCAGCTCTCTCAGCCTGCAATCCTCTACCCAAAAGTGAGACAACAAAGACCCAAAACTGAGTGGATTTGTGGTCCTTTTCTCTCTGCAGGCAGGCAAAAACAAAAAACCCAAGGGCAGCAAAGGTAAAAGCTCCAAAAAAAAGGGTGCCAAGAATGTTTTGCAAGGAGTGAATCTCTTCAGCCCAGCTGCCATGCTCAATGCCTACTACATCTGTCACAACGCTGCTGCCTTCCTGGAATTCCGGGGCTATCCCTGGCCTGGCTCTCTCAAAAAGAAGGGGAAGAAAAAGAAGTGAAAATCCAACTCTGTGGTGAAGCCTCTGCTGTGATTAAATCCACCCTCACCTCTGCAGTGGTACATTTTCAAACATTTTCCTTGGTCACTGCTGTGTCTGTGCAGAGACACTTTTATTGCAGCTCATGCAGAGTGACAAGTGGCAGGGGACACTGTGCCATTGTCACTTCAGCTGTAGCCCTTCACACTGCAGGTGTGTGTGCAATGGGGCACTGGGGCTCTGCAGGGCTGGGTTTGCCCTCCCTGCTGCCTCTCCTTAGGGATGGGACAGGTCCCTGAGACCTCCTGGAAGGATTGACAGAGTCAGTCATGGGAGGAGAGGTGAGGGAGCTGGGAAGGGTTTGGAGCCCCAGGAGGGGCTGAGGGAGCTGGGAAGGGAATGGAGCCCCAGGAGGGGCTGAGGGAGCTGGGAAGGGGCTGAGCCTGGAGCAAAGGAGGCTCAGGGGGCCCTTGTGGCTCTGCACAAGTCCCTGCCAGGAGGGGACAGCATCACAGGCTCTCTTCCARTACAGAATCACTGGGTTGGAAGAGACCTTCAAGATCATCGAGTCCAACGCAGCCCTAACACCTCAACTGAACCATGGCACTGAGTGCCACATCCAGGCTGTCTTTAAACACATCCAGGGATGGTGACTCCACTACCTCCCTGGGCAAACCATTCCAGTACTTTATCACCCTTTCTGGAAAAATCCAGCCTGTATTTCCCTTGGCACAGTTAAGGCTGTGTCCTCTCCTTCTGTCAGTGCTGCCTGGAGAAAGAGATCAAGCCCCACCTGAGCACAGCCACCTTTCAGGGAGCTGTAGAGAGTGAGAGGGTCACCTCTGAGTCTCCTTTTCTCCGGGCTGAACACCCCCAGCTCCCTCAGTCGTTCCTCACAGTGTTCCAAACCCCTCACCAGCCTTGTTGCCCTCCTCTGGACCCATTCTTCTCTCCAGACCTGGGATAACTGAACAAAAGCACCACCTTTGTCTCATCCCAGGTTCAAACCCCGACATCCCAGCTGAGGATGTCTGGAGAGAGGTGGCTCTGGTGGCCACAGATGGGACAGCAGCTCCTTTGCTGTTTGCTACCGCGGGCAAAAACCCTTGGATGATTCCAGCCACGAACCCCTTCAGTCTCTCAACGTGCCAGGAAAACGATCCCAGCATCGTGAGGGATGGAAAAGCTGGGAAAGATCAGCAATCCARCCACCAGCCCAGCACCCCGTGCCCTCGGCAGGGCACCCAGGAGTTCCTGTGTGCCCGCAGCTGGCCTGCTCTGATGACACAGGCATGTGGTTTGCAGCACCAGCACTCACCTCTCCTCCTCTGCCGTTCCTTCCCCAGCAGCCAGCAGGAAGTCTCTGCTCACAGCYATTTCCTCCACTCAGCAGCCTCCYGAAGCTCCTGCAGCCTCTGTGTTCTGCATCTCCAGCTCGGAAATCAACGAAAAAACCAAAAAAAATCAGATTTTTGTATGATATATTCACTACACAGGGCTTTGAGGGACAGAGCACTGAAGTAGGAACTGCTTCACGTGGTTAAAAGTGAGCAAGGCCATTTTTGCAGCTGTGCTAAACTGGAGCTGCAGTGGTTTCAAACAAGTTCAGTATCCAAAATTGACTGGAATATTTATAAAATAAATATTTGTTAACTAATTTTTTAAATAATTATTAAAATAAAATATATTTAAGAATTATTAAAATAAATAATACTATTTAATCAAATTATATTTGTTTTATTTATTTATTTAATTATTAATATTAAATACGTGCTTGCTTTATTTATTTATTAAATTAATTTTATGTATTTAATTTAATAAATAAATAATAACTATTACTAAAACAATAATAAATATTATTATTTATTCTCTCTTTAACAAAAATTGAGTTTTCAGCACRATGCCACTGAGCACACCATGCTTTCCATCTGAACAGCTGCCATTCACTTCTTGGACAGCAGGTGAAAAAACCCTCCCAACAATCCCAAACTGAGAAATGAGACACTATCATTTTAATCTCCTTTTTCCTTTTACCTCTCAGCTGAGTTTTGTGTGTAATTGGATCATAAAGACCAAGGGACATCCCTAAAGAAGAGATGGCACAGGGAATTTTGTGGTGTTTCCTGTGTCAGGCCTTGCAGGGAGTTAATTTTGTGTAGTGCTGGGGTTTCCTGTGCTCTGCTGCTGCTGTTGCCTCAGTGTTTCCTGCAGGAAGTTGTGCACCAGAGCCCTGCTGTTCAAAATACAGGAGGTGCTGGTGAGTGTGTTTGTGTTTGTGGCTGGGGACAGTCACAGGACTGCTCTGTCATGGGAGAAATGTAAACATTTTCATAAAATAAATACAAATTAAAACATACCTATAAATAGAAATATACCTAAAATATAAATTTATATATATATGGATATACCTAAAATAAATCTAAATGGTTTAGTAAAAGCTATTGTTCACCACATTTGGAATGAGGCTGTTTCAAGCTATTGGTGAGCTTTCCTTTCCTGGCCTTTCCCTTCCTTCCAGCCAGGTTTGTCCTTCCCCATTATTTCACCTGAGGATCACCCCGTGGATCYTTGGATGTGTCAGGAAGGCTGGGGAAGGGGCAGGGATCCTTTTGTGCCAGTTCTCAGTGAGGAGCTGCCCCTGTTGTTACCTCCCAGCTCCAGGGCAGGATGCAGAGCTGAGGACTCTTTTCCTCACCAAAGGTGTCTCCAGAACAAAGAGGCTCCCAGGGAGAATTTTTAAAGAAAAACTTCCTTGCAAGAGGCTTTTTTAATGTTGGCACTCAATAGTGTCAGCAGAGGGAAATAAAATATAGTTTTCAGTGGGTTAACTCCTCTCTCCTTCACTCATTTTTCACTGTCCTCACCTGGTGCCATTTCAAGAACAAAAAACTTCAATTTTAGTGTCTTTTTGTAAGGCTCTGTTCTTCAATCCTCCTGTATTTATTTTTTTAAAATGACATAAGCTGGGTTTTTTCTCTCTTTTGCTTTTGTAACTGTCATACAAAGGATCTAAAGGAATGAAATGTCAGAACTCACAGGAATGGTTGGTAGGCAGGTACCTGGACAGGTACAAAGCCTGGAACTTTGGGATGGGTTTGTTATATCCTGGTGTAATTATCCAGGGCTTTTCTGGGGGAATTCAGGGAATTCAGGAGTCCTGCTTCTCTTGGTGTCCCCTTAGAGGAACYTTTTAGGCCCTTCCCACCTCAACARCCTCAGAGCATAAAAGGATCCTGGGGAGAAAACACCTTGTTTCTTAATATTTTTTTTYYWWTTTTTTATTTGTTTGTTTAGGCTCTACATAATTTCGTTTTAAAATATTTAATTACTTTAAAATAAAATAGAGGCCTTTAAAATTGCTGTGTTCTTTTCAGGTTATTGCCASGTGATTTCAAAAGAAACAATCAAAAAGAATTTTTACATTTCAAGTCTGATACATTCACAACTAAGCTGAAGTAAACTGAGTGTGAAATCTTCTTTATGAAAATAAAAGTGCCAGCATTTGTCTTTGAGCTGGAACTGGCACTAAAGGAGAGAAATGGGTAAGAGAAATGAGGGAAACAGTGAATGGAACCATGGCTGCAGCAGGTTCCTGGGAATGGCCACAATCCTGTGTCAGGAAGGAAGCTCTTTGGTGGAAATTCTTGTCCTAAATGTTTAAAAATTCACCTGAATTTACAGCTGAATGTTGGGGTATTTTTAATAGCTGAAAATACCAGGAGAGGCCAAGTGCTCCTACAATCCTRCAGGAAATGTCAGCAGCACACAGATAAGTGAAGAAAGCAAAAATGCTCAAATCTGTTTAGTACAAGCTGAAAATTCCATTGAACTTCAGAATTAGTTTTTTTCTCTCTCCCAGGATGATCCAAGCTCTTTTCCCACATCATTAAACAGGAAGTGCCTGTTCTCTGAAGGATAATCAGCCTGGAATAAGAGTTTTCTGTGCAGGCTGGGATGCTCAATCAGAAGTTACAACACTGATGTTTGAGTTGAAGTTGTAGCAGTGAATTAATTATTGCCATTGGGGTTTCCTGGGGTTTTCTCAGTGCTGAGTGGCCAACACACCTGAGAGGGGCTTTAAATGTGGATTATCTCACCTGCTTTGCACTTCTGTGGCACAGCTGTGGGTGCTGAGCTGGGCTCTCCCTCGGGATGAGAAGGAGATGGGAAACAGGCAAGTGAGTTAAGGCCACTTCCAAAAATTCTCTGATGTTTCTTTGTCACCTTTGTGGCGAAATGTGACAAATCCTTCCATTATGTGATTCCTGAAGAGATTCATTTGCTTTTTCAGATTCTTTTTGATTTCTTTTAGCCTGAAAAGGAAAGGTTTGTGGAATAAATCTGCCCTGTGTGCTCATGTGATGGGCTGGATTGCTGCCACAGTGCATGAGGCGACACTCTGTGTGTTGGAGGTGACAAGGTGACAACGGCTCTGATCACCCAGGGACAGCAGGAATGATGTGGCTCCTTTACTATTTACACAAAACCTGCTCTGGGACAGTTCCTGTGGGTTTCTTGTGGCAGCTCAGTTCCRGGGCCAGCCTGACCTCGGTGGAACGGTGACATTCCTGTCTGCAGGGAGTTCCTGCTCTGTGGTGGCACCGGGAGTTCCCCACCCTGCATTTGAGGAATCCCTCACTGGAGGAGCCTGGGGAGGAGCAGCTGGGAGCTCTTTGCTCGTGTAAAATGGAATTCTTTTCAGCAGGAAAGGGCAGGGGCTGGGTGAGGACGATCATCTCCTGTCTGTGGGGTTTCATTGGGTTGTCAGCTGATTTTTTTTTCCCTGGAGCACCCAGGGTAACAGGTGTCTTCTGCTGGGCTGGACTGGAGCTTTCCAAGCTCTTACTCCAGCTGTAACCATCGAGTCTGGCACAGGTCCAACCCCTCTCAAATGACACGGCCCGAGATGGGTCCTTGAAAGCTTCTGTCACCTGTTGTTTTGGCTCCTGAGATACTTCAGCAGGAAGAACTTCCTGAAATTAGATACAATATTTGAGGGAGTGCCTCATAATAAAACAGCTTGTCCTTTGGGAGCTGTCCCAGGAGGAGCTCTGTTTTCTTAGAAATCTGCACTTTTTCATTTTTTTATCAATTTTTATCAATTCCTTGTCCTTTTCCATTGTCTTATGTGCTTCTCACAGTGTCTGTTCCCATCACCAGAAGAGCAGACAGCAGAGTAGGAAACACTCCCAGCTCTTACACTGGCAGCTGATATTTTGCTTTTCTCCCCTAGAACCACAGCTGGGGTCTCTCAGAGGGCTTCAGCAGGTTTTAAAAATTCTCTTCTCCAAGCCTTTTCAGGAGAGATGGAAGGAGCTGTTAGTGAGATTCCCAGTGGGGGCCTCCTGGGAGTGCCTCTGGTGATGTCCCTTGGTGTGTCCCARGGTGCTCCAGCTCTCAGGTGGCTCCAGGACTGTTCCAGTTGTGGAATTCCTGTGGCAGAGCTGTGCTAATCCTGAGCTCACCTCAACCCACTGATCTTCCATGAAGTGAGTGTTGTGATACCCCTGTTCCCTTCAAACCGCTCCTCTCAGCTCTTTAGGGTAACAAAGCACACTGCTCCCACCCTTTCCTATTGTCACACATTTCAAACCTGTTTCTCGTGCTGCTTTCCTCCCTTCCCCACTCGCTGCTGCCGGTTCATCAGCACAAGGTGACAATTAACACCTCCAACCTGCACTTTTCCTTCTCACGGGTTGCTAAACGGGGACTCAGGGGATTGATCTTCCCCAAATCGAAATGTCTGCATCGATGCTGGGACTAATTATCCTGATTAATACACTGAGAGCAGCTCAGGAAGGGATTCCTCTGATACAACGTGTGCAGGGGCTTACAGCAGCCCTGGGTGTCTTGTTCAGGTACAGGCATTGTACTAAATTGGTTGGTGAGATCAATCCCCGAGTTATAAGATTTTGCTGAGAAAGCAAATTAAAATTCACTGTGGCTGAAAAGTTCCTCACAGGGGAAATCAGCATCCCACGGCTTAGCCCTCAGGAATTTGGGGTAAAGGCCATAGGAAGGAGGGTGAGAAAAGCTCTGTGACTCTGGTCAAAGGGTCAGACCGTGTGGGATATTCTCGGTGTGCAAAGGGAAAGCAGCCAGCCCCTTTAGGGCACCTCAGAGGACAGAGGCGCGGGGGAGAGGAGCAGAGCTGGGGAATGCTCGGGAGGAATTGTCAGGAGCTTATCTCTGCTGCCCAGGGCWGTTCGGGCTGCAGCTCCTGCTGAGCAGGGATCAGGGCAGCGCTGAGCACAGAGCCGCCCAGCCGGGGACACAAACACATCCCGAACATCCCGCTCGGGAATTCAGCTCCCCAAGGAACGCGCTCCGGAGCGCACACAGTGAGTGCATTCACGGCTCAGGACGGAGCCGCTGCAGCAGCAGGGTTTGGGGAGCTCTGTGTGAGGGCCGAGGAGGTGTCACCTCCTGCCAGCTCTGTCGGGGATTATCGGGTGCTCCAGCAGCCGCCCAGATGAGCAACGCCTGCCTTCAAAACCGATCCAAAAAAATCCTCCCCGGGGATGGGAGGGCACCTTCCTGCCAAGGAGTCTCCACCTCCTCTCTCCCTTCTTCAGGCTGATCTTTGTCTCCCCATGAATTGTGTGAGATGCTTTTTTTGCTTTTTTTCCCAAATCATTCCGTGGTGAACTTGACCAAACCATATCAACATTTATATTTGAAAATAAGGAGTGAAAATGAGCAGAAAATACCTGAGGAGTGCCTGCAAAGGGGAAGAACTACATGTAAGGATCTAAATTGGAGAGAGGGAATATTCAAACTAAAGACCAGAGATGTGCATTTGCAGAGCCCTGACAGCTGCTGGGAGATGCTGTAGGAATCCAAAATCCCCCCCAGCAGCAGCTCTCCAGAACAATTACAGATTTTGGGGACTACAATCTCTAACAGAGCTGTTTCACTACAGAAATCATCCCCAAAYTGGTTTTGGTCAGCTCCAGAGAAGCTGTGGAAGGCAGAGCCTGGCCAAGGCCACTTAAAACAAATAAATTCTGCCTGGATGTAGGGAAAACCATCCTGGCCCTTCAWGAGCCGTGCAAAGGCTCAGTGCACGTTTCCTGAACAATCCCTGCTGCAAGGACACACTCTAAGGAAAGCAGGGGATGCCTTTTTCTTTTTAATCTGGGAAAGAGGGAGAGAAGAAAAACGCCAAGGAGCTGCAGGTGTGTTCTTCCCCCTCCCATCTGCATCGTGAACGTTTGAAAAATGCTGTTTGTGGGCTCTCAATATCAGTTTGTTTGTTGTTTCTTTTTTCCACAGGTTGTCTGAGAGGTTGTGGACTCCACATCCCTGGCAGTGTCCGAGGCCAGGTTGGAGGAATCTGGGATAATGGAAGGTGTCTCTGCCYCTGGCAGGGGGTGGAGCTGGATAATCCCTAAATTCCCTCCCAACCAAGCCACTTCCACGTCTCTGATTTTTCTCTCATTTTTTCGGTGACTTTCCCTTCCTAGCCCCAGGAAAGGGGACATTTAAGCCTTTCCCCACAGTTGTTCCTCCCCAGGCTTTCCCTGACCGCTGAATTTGGCATTTCCTGACCAGCATTCCTACGGCTCCCTTCCTTCTGCTGGCCACAGCCACATTTGCACTCCCAGTTCAGTCCTTTCCCAACCTTTTCCCGTAGGATCATGGCCCAGCACAGCCTGGATTTCCAGGAGAACCCAGGGAGGWGTGTGCTGGTGGCTCAGTTTTCCAAAGACAAAGGCTTGCTTTGTTCCCACTGGGACATTTTGCCTCTCCGGATCGTTTCCAGCCCATCCCAAAGGAACATTTGCTCCTGAGTGCCCTCTGCTCCTCACAGAGGTGGGACAGGAAAGAGCCCACACGTGCCCAGCACTCAGCAGCCACAGGCTCAGGGATTTTTGGGGCACTTTCACAACCCCACGCTTGGATCGGCTCATTCTGAACCCAACACGTGGCTCTGGAAACGTGCAAAAATATGGGACACCCAGCCTGCTCCCCGAGGCAGGAGCAGCTGCACCTGCAGCATTCCCCAGCCGGGCTTTGTCCAACCTGTTCCTAAAAACCCAAACTCCCCTGCCCAGGCCCTCCCAGAGCTGTCACTGTGGGATTTTCCTGCTAAACCCATCTTTCTCCAGGACCCTCCTCCTGCTGGGATCCCAGGATTTGCTTGTGGGGGGATTCATTTAAAGCCCAAGGAATTTTTCACCTGCCAGACCTCCAGCACAGAATGAATATTTTGCTTTTTAGGCTGCTCCTAAACAGCTTCTGGGAACTCTTCTTGTGCCCGTTCCCATTGAGTTTTCCATGTCATTGCTAAGGAAAAACAAATCCAGCAGCGTCAGGGAATCAAGTTCCACCTCAGACACAAACCAGATATCGAGTTCCACCTCRAGACACAAAAACCTCATGGATTTATACCCATTCTTATTATTTCCCTCAGCTCCTTTCCCCTCTGTGTTTGAAATCCTCCTCCTTTGATTTTTCAGCTCCCTAGAACGTTGTTTACCTTGGAAAAGGCCTTTCATATCATTGAGTCCCAATGACAGGCTCGGGACAGTGAGRGGTGAATTGTGAATTCCACAGAGAATGGATACAATTTGTATTTTTTAACTGGAAAAATCCAGTTAATCATAAAATCAATAAAATCCGGAAAATGGGGAAAAATAAAATTTGAAATAGGTTTTCCCACAAAAATGGGGATAAAAGTAAATTTTAAACCTGGTTCCCACCCAAAAAAAAAAAAAAGGGGAAATTTTCCTTTTGTACTGTATATTGTAAATTAAAAAAATTTAATTTAAAATTCTGTTTTAAACTGTATTTTTTTTTTACCAAAAAAAATAAGGGAAACATTTCCATTTTGAATTGTTTTTTTTCCCCGCAATTTCCACTTTAAAATGGATTTTCCCGCCAAAACAAGGAAAGAAAAATCCGTTCTAAATATGGTGGTTTTTTCACAAAAAAATAGAAAAAATATCCCCACCAAAACTATGAGAAGCATTTTTTTTTCAAAATTTCTATTTTAAAAGGCATTTTCCAGGAATTTGCATTTTAAACTGGATTTTCTGACCAAAAATATGGCCAAAAATGATCTATTTTAAAATTATCTGATTCTTCCAGCAGCTTCCATGTTAAACTTTGTCACCAAAGTCGTGGCCAGAAACACCGATTTTAAACTGATTTTTCCGCAACTTCCATTTTAAACTGGACTTCCTCAACAGAAAATATCTGTTTTATACCGTTTTTCTCTCAATTATACCGCAAAAAAAAAAATCTATTTTATACCGTTTTTCTCTCTATTTCCACGCCAATCCGGGTTTGTTCAGCG
>CADDXX010000551.1:437418-462566 GCA_902810485.1 Alauda arvensis | reverse complement strand
TCCTTTCACCTCCTATTTTTTTTTCCCAGAATCAATTAGGTTGGAAAAGACCTCTGAGTTTATTAATGAATTTCCCTTTCATTTTCCCTTTTCCCTGCTTTTTATTCCTGTCATTTCTCCTTTTTTCCCCCTGCTTTCCCCCTCCCCTTTATTTTCCTTGACATTTTGCACGTGTATAATTTTCCTCCCTGTGTGCAGGAGGTTGGGTGCGAGTCCAAACGTGTTCATCCCTCCCCTCCATTTCATACACCCAGAAAAGGGCTGTGAATTGCCTGGAAAAAAGGGGTGTAAATGCATTAAAATCCCCAAAAAAAGGGCTCAGGACAGACCTGGCTGTGAGTGAGGTGCTCGGGACCTTCGTAGTGTAAATAATAATTAAGGGACAGAAATAATTCAGCTCAGGACTCTTCCTACTTTTGAGGTTACCAAGTCTGAGCTTTCYTGCAGCTACAGATGATTTTCATGGCGTGGGGAGATGTTGGTTCAAGCTTGGGGACTCTGCTTTGTATTTTTGTTATTTTTTTCCTCCTTTGCTGAACTGTTATTTGCAGAATTTGGGATTTTTAATCCCTTAGGCATTGCCTGGCTGGTGTGGTTTTGCTTCTGAGCCTTGCTGAGCACGGTTTTAAACCCTCTTCCCACATCCTGAGAGGATTCCCAGTGTGAGCTCACCTTCATCCTCACTTCAGCCTTTCCTTCATCCACATCCCAATTGCTCCTTTACAAATCCCCTCACAGTGACCTTTTAATTCCCAAACATTGAGCAAATAGGTGGGAGAATTGTTCATTTTTTAAATTGAAATTTCTGTGCTGCTGGTAAAACTGGGAGTAATAAATTTTCTTTTTTTGGTTGTTGTTCTATCAAGGGTGAAAGGGGAAGTGCATGATGATGATGATGATGATGGTACCTGGGGGTTGTAGCTGGGGATTTTTCAGGGTTTTAAAGTTTCCCATCCATCCCTGGAAGTGTCCAAGGCCAGGCTGGAGCAGCCTGGGATGGTGGGAGGTGTCCCTGTCCTTGGAATTGGATGGGATTTATGGTCCCTTCCAACCCAAACCATTCCCTGATTCCACAAAGTGTTCAGTGTCCATTTAAATCCTCAYCCTCTGTAATTTCTGTGTGAGTTTGGTGTTTTGCAGAGTTGGTTTTTAAGGAGTTTGGGTGTATTTTGTTGTTTTTCACCAGCCTCCCATCATTTTATGTGAGGTTTGCTGATGACCCCTCGTGCACAGGCCACAAACACAGCGAGCTGGGAGCCCTCAGCCCCATCCCCTGTGGGTTCTGTGCAGCTCCTGGGATGTTTTGGGATTTAGGAAATGTGTGATCTGACAGAGGGAACTCGGCCAGCACAGCAAACACCCCGTTCCAGAGGTTCCATTGAACCTCCCTACACAACCCAGCTCTGCCCTTGGTGAGGGTTGGAGGCTGCAGCTCCATCAGGAGAAGGGAAAACTTGGGGGGATTCATGTGTGGAGGCAGTGCTGGAATCCCCATCCCTGGAATTGGTCAGAATCCTGTGGATGTGGTGCCCAGGGCTGTGCTTTGTGGTGCTTGAACTTGATGCTCTCACAGGCCTTTCCCAATTCCATGATTCCATCAGCACTTTGCTGCCTGGTGGGGTTTTCTCTGCCAGGTAATTGTCTGGAATTCCCTGGAATTCCCCTGCACAGCTGCTCTGATGTCCACAAGGTGTGAGGAATTGTKYCCAYGKTGGGATTTCATCACTCTGCTSYCTCTCAGGAGCCTGGATCACCTTTKTYCASCCTYAATCCAGGGAATTTTAACTTCTGGCAAGCTCAGGCCTGGGATATTTCATCTTTGTAGGGGAAACCAGGGAGCCCCAGGAGAGTGGAGGAGCCCAGACTGGGAGCACTGGGACCACTCCTGGTGTCATCTCCCTTCTGGGCTGGTCCTGTCCAACTGCTTCATGCACAAGGTCTGGGAATATTTCCACTGCTTTTCCAGAGGAGGGGGATTTCCATGCTCTGGGAATATTTCCATGCTCTGGGAATATTTCCACTGCTTTTCCAAAGAAGGATTCCCATGCTCTGGGAATATTTCCATGCTTTTCCAAAGGAGAGGGATTTCCATGCTCTGGGAATATTTCCACTGCTTTTCCAAAGGAGGGGGATTYCCATGCTCTGGGAATATTTCCACTGCTTTTCCAAAGGAGGGGGATTTCCATGCTCTGGGAATATTTCCACTGCTTTTCCAGATTTCCATGCAGTTTCTCTCTCCTGAAGAATTTGGGAATTGCTGTTTTTCATGCATTGCCCTTCTCTGATCTGGGGAAGTGTTTTCCAGGAAGGCAGCAGGGCACAGTGAACTCTGAATCCCTTTTACCAAGAAAATTTCATCCAGACTTTTCTACACGAGAACATTCTGTGCTGTCAGTGGGAGTGGTGGGGTTGTGTTGATGATTTTCWGTGCAGGGAGTTCTGTGAAATTCAGCCTTGGATTTATCTTCCTCAGGCACTTCTGAAGTTGATCTGTGGGGGAGAAAAAAAAAACTCGAGATATTTTGTGTGACCCATTACCCAGTGCCCAAGTTATTTATTAAAATAATTTTAAAATCACTTTTTTGGGGGCTTTAAAATAACTTCTGCTGCACAGTGGGGATTTTATTTGTACTGTGGAGTGCCCCACTCTCCTCTGGGGGAAAAACCTTTTCCCAAAATCCAGCCTAAACCCCCTGACACAGCTCCTGCCATTCCCCTGGATGAAGTGGCACCCTGGATTGAAGGGAATCCATCCTCTTAGGGTTTGGAATTCAGCTTTTTGTTAGGTCATTTTAATGCTTTCCCACTGCTGGGTGCAGATCCAGCCCCTGCCCTGATCCATTGATCCCTTATTTTAGTGATTCAATTTGTCTGCTCTCATTAATCTCTTCAACATTTTGCCTGTGAATCCAAACCAGGTAARTAAATCCTGGCAAAGCCCCTCTGCTTTCCAAAATCTGCAAACTATCAAACTCAGGACATCACTGGTGTCTTTTATCTATTGCAGTTCAAACTTGCMCCAGCAGCCCTCACCACTTCCCCASCTGCAGGCTGCAGTGGAGTGTGAGGGGAGTTTTAAAGCCCAGAGTTGTACAAGGCTTTGTGCCAGGGTTGGAGGAACCTCTCACGTGCCCAGGTTAAACCTGGACCGTGCAGGACCTTCCAGCTTTGGGGAAACTCAGCTTTGTTCTGGACCCCAACTGCAACAGGTTCAATATTGGTGTCCTCCCCAATTCTGATCCTTCTGCTTGTATTTTTTCCCCCAAAACCTGGTGGGGCTGATGCAGTTTGGGAGGGTTGGCTGGGCTTTATCCATTTTTTGGGAAATCCCAGAGCCCTGTTATCCTTTGGGAATATCCCAGCTACAACCAGGAGCAGCCCTTGTGTGTCACCAGCAGTGTGAGAGGATGCTCAGGTAACCAAGGCTGAGCTCAGGCTTTGATTTGGAGCTCAGGCTGCATCCCAGCGTTTTTGGGAAGGACTCAGGCTTTGATTTGGAGCTCAGGCTGCATCCCAGCTTTTTTGGGAAGCACTCTGAGGATTTGATTTGGAGCTCAGGCTGCATCCCAGCTTTTTTGGGAAGCGCTCTGAGGCTGTGTTGGGGATGAGTTGCTTTGCCAGACTCCGAGAAGGAATGCAAGGAGAAGCCCAGGAGGGAATCCCTTCCCCTGCCAGGTGGGACCTGGGGGAGCTCTCAGCTCCTCGCTGACATTTTGATGTCAGTGAAATTCCATCCTGGTTTTTCCCTCCTGGATAAAAAGGGTGCAGCTGTACAGAAACCCTTCAGAGGGTCAGGTGTGAGGTGAATTCCATCTCAGCAGGGTTGGGAATTCCAGCATCTCCTTTCCTTCCTGATTCCCACCCTTCCTCAGGGACCCTGCTGCTTTTGCCAGGGAGTGCAGCCTGGTTTTGGAGGATGGGGAGCAGGTGTCTCCATKGATGGAGAGCGTTATTTTTGTTGTTATTTTTGTCTGGCAGATGTGGGGAATGATTTTACCTGTTTGTGTGGTGCCTGTAAATTATAAATGGGCTGCTCAGATCCTTGGAGGGAAACTCAACTTCCTCACTCCTACAGAATTCACCTTCACATTTGAAGGTATTCCCTTCAAACCCAGCAGGGAGAACCCATGAAGGTCTGTTTTCACTCACACACCACGTTTGCTTGTGATCAGTGTGAGGAAGCCAACCCAGAAGTGCCTGAGTCCCTCCCACCGCTCATTACATAACCATCTAATTAAAGGAATCAAACAGGGATGGCTTGGAAAACTTCCCCACAGTCTGGGTCAGAAATACTCACAAAACCACAGCCCAGAGCGTGCCCCATGTTTTATTTATGCTGAGAAAGGGCTGTGGAAATGGAGAGGTTTATTTTTGGTGGCAGCCATCAGAGTCTCCTGCTGCTCCTGCAGCCGCTTCCTTGGGCACCAGGAAAATCCTTTAACTCCTGATTTCCCTTTGGAAGGGGAAGGGACTTCAACAGTGCTGCTCCCTTCCCTCCCTGGGAGGAGCTGGTGAATTCAGAGCTCTTCTCGTGGTTGCTTTGGGCTGAAAGTTGGGTTATTTTTGGGCTTCTGCATCGTGAGCATTGCCATGGATTTGGGGGTGAATCCGGGAGTTTGGTCCCTTGCTCCAGAAGGAAACATTGGATTTCCCTGGGAGTGGTTGGAATACTTTCATCCCTGATAATCAGAAGCACTTGTAGATGGAGCTGGAGAGATGTGAAAGAGATGTGAAGGACTCAAAGTAGCAGCAAACGAAAATCCAGGGTCCCTTTTCAGCTGCTCACACACCGGGGGTCGTTACAGGAGCTGTGGAAGCTCAGAATTCCTGTGGGATTTGCAGATCTTGGTGCTCAAAGCAGGAGAAGCAGAGAGTTGGGATGGCTCAGGACTGCAGTCCCAGGATGGCTCAGTCCTGGATCAGGGGTACAATCCCAGGATGGCTCAGTTCTGGATCAGTTCTGGATCAGTCTGCAATCCCAGGGTGGCTCAGGGCTGCAATTCCAGGATGGATCAGTTCTGGATCAGGGCTACAATTCTAGAATGGCTCAGTTCTGGATCACTCTGCAATCCCAGGATGGCTCAGGGCTGTAATCCCAGGATGGCTCAGTCTTGGATCAGTCTGGAATTCCTGGATCACTCTGCAATCCCAGGATGGCTCAGTCTTGAATCAGGGGTACAATCCCAGGGTGGCTCAGTTCTGGATCAGTCTGGAATTCCTGGATCACTCTGCAATCCCAGGATGGCTCAGGGCTGCAGTTCCAAGGTGGCTCATTCCTGGAATCACTCTGCAATTCCTGGAATCACTCTGCAATTCCTGGATCACTCTGCAGTCCCAGGCTGGCTCAGTCCTGGATCCATCCCCTCTCCCCACGTGGGAGGCAGCTGGGTACAGAGGGGACACGGAGAGCACCCAGCCTGTCCAACAGGCTCTGTCAGTGTGGGGAGGGAAATGTGGGATCAGCRTTTCAGCCCAGCTTGGAGAGGCTTCAGGCCTGAAAGACTCACAGGCAAATCCCTCTGGTGTAGCTGGGCTGGAAATGCACTTTTTTTTCCCCTCCAGGAAACACAAATTTTGATGGTGTGAGGCTGTGAGTGTGATGTGGGGTTTGTACAGGCTCCATTTCCCTTTCCAGGGCCTTGGAGTCACCATGGAATTGTGGAATGGTTTGGGTTGGAGAACCTTAAAGCTCATCATGAGCCATGGCAGGGACACCTCCCACTGTCCCAGGGGCCTCCCAGCCTGGCCTTGGACATTCCAGGGATCCAGGGGCAGCCCCAGCTGCTCTGGCAATTCCAAAAATTTGSTGTGAGCACAGAGCCACGAGCCCTGAGAGCCCCAGACACCCAGGAAAGCTCAGGACGTGGCTCTCAAAGCCAAGCTGTTGGGGATTTCATCTCCATAAACTTAAAAAAAACCCCTGGAATTTAATGTGAATGTTGTTGGTGGTAAAGCCAAATGAAAAGTCATTAGGAGATCACAGAACCATGGGATGGTTTTGGGTGGGAAGGGACCTTTCAGGGTCACCCAGTGCCACCCCTGCCATGGCAGGGACACCTCCCACTGCCCCAGGCTGCTCCCAGCCCCAGTGCCCAGCCTGGCTTTGGATATTCCAGGGATGCAGGGGCAGCCCCAGCTGCTCTGGCAATCCCAGCCCGTTTCCTGTGGGAGCCCAGCAGAACCACTAATGCTCTCTCTCCCTACAAGAGGATTAAAACCGGGAACATTTGCACCTTGCAGCAGCCAGCCTGAGGCTTTYCCAGCAGTAATCCCAAGGGCTGTGCCTCTGTGCCCAGCCAGGAATGCTCCAGCCAGCACCCAAACAGCAGCCTGTGCTTGCTGGGTTGGGAAYCCTTAATGGAGCACTTCTGCCTGTTAATTAAAACAGCTGAATTGACTAAAGATGAGTRACTGGTGTTAAAACGACTCCTGGGTTCTGCAGGTCTGAGGAAAATAGGTTAAAAGTGGGATTTCTGCTCTTTAAGCAGAATGCAGGAGCGTGGAAGGTGACAGAGCATTACCTCAGACAATGGCATTTGTCATTGTTCTCCTGGCAGGCCACACATCCTGCAAAAAGATCGTAGGGAAAAGGTGCTGCTGGTGAAGGGGGAGTCACCCCAAACGCCCCTGTGGAAGCTGCAGAGCCTGGGGAATGGTAAATGGGAATTCCATCCCGTGCTTTGCCCTGCTGGGCTGCAGTTTCACTCCCAGCTTTGGGTTACACCGGGCTGGCACATGCTGGGATGTGCTGGTGCCCTTCCCTTCCCTTTCCAAACCCGAAATGTGCCTTTTTAAATTTTTTTTTTTTTTCCCTTGGGGTTTTCCTGCGGTAGGGCCGATTCCACTTGGATATTATTGCTTGGTGCCAAAGCTTGAGAAGAGGGATCCACCYCATCCTCGCGTCCACCCCCGTGTTCACTGCTGGTGTTTGGTGCTGAAAATCCGAAATTCAGCCGCAGGAAGGACCCATTGCACATCCCACTGTCCCTGATGTGTCCCACCGCAGCTCTCAGCAGCCAGGGCAGGTTTTATCCTCAGAAATACCCGTGAAATCCTRTTTGTTTCCCTTCCAGACCCTGCCACGTGTGAAGTTTTTCCTGCAGGGCGATTCCTTTGCTCTTTGCTGTGAGGTGGTGACAAAGAGAGCGCGTTCATGGAAGGAATTTTGGTTTTGTTYGCTGGAATCCGCTTGATTTCAGGGCTTTTCACGCTGAGAACGGCAGCACTGGGATTATTTTTTTTATTTTTTTGTTCCCTATGTTAATTAAAAGGATCATTTTACTAATGGTATGCCACAGGAGGACGCTGTGGAACGAGAGCTGTTGTTCCTCACGGTGCTGGAGGCACCAACCCCGTAAATGAGATGTTCTCTTCAATCTTGATAGGAGGGGAATGAACTGCAGTGCCTTATCTTGCTCTGTGCCTGCTATCAGCTGTGCTGCTGACAGCAGTCTCCAGCCCTGGAAAGTCTTTCCCATCCAAAACCTTGTGCACCTTCCACAGGGAAAAAAAAAACCCCATTTTTTATCAGGTTGAGGTGTGAGCCTCAAAATTCTCCCTATGAACAAAGTAGCTTTTTTAAATTTTTTTTTTCCTGTGGAGAACGGGATTTTGGTATTGAAATGTGCATTTTCAAGGATTTGTGGTAATCAGGGAGATATTAATCAAGCTTTTCCTGGTGAATGGTGTCGTTTGCTTATCAAACCCACAGGGGTGCTTCCCTCCAGGCACAGTTTTGTACAGGAGTGGTATCAAATTCATATTGATATGATACAAATTCGTGATATTAACCCAGTGAGAGGTGCCAAAGCAAGGTGGAAATCGTGGGAGGAGCTGCATCTCTGTGCCTGGGAGCCTGGAGTCACCTGCTGGGGACACCTGAGCATCCTCTGTGTCCTGTCCCCRWGGAGGAGAGGGCAGGAGGAGGGCTGGGACTGCCTTGGTGATGGGAGTGGGGGCTTTTCCCTGGGCTTTCCCAAAAGCTGGTGCTGTTTAATGGGCTGGCACAGAGCTGCTGGCAGCTCTCATTCCTCCTGGAAGCTCTGATTCCTCCTGGAAGCTCTGATTCCTCCTGGAAGTGGTTCCTGGACCAGCCTTGTCAGGAAATGCTGTGAGGGAGCTCCTCCTGCCTGGGAGGTGGGTGCCAGGTACCAGCTGGCCCAGAGGGAGGAGGAACAGAGCCAGGACAACACCAGGGTTGGCCATTCCTCCTTTTGAAAGGCTGCCCTCCCATCCTCCCCTCAGCTGGCAGCAGCTCCTCTGACTCAGAMCATCCCAGGAAGCACCAGCTCCTTTCTGGCCCTTCTCAAAGGAGGGAAGGCACAAATCTCTCAGGATTGACTGAGACACCACTGGTGGAAATCATGGAATACCTTGGATCCCTGGATTTGTGTTTGTTCCTACGTGAGGTTGGCTCTGACCATCAAAGTGTGGTGGATCAGAAATGTGCAGGTGATAAACCAGGATGTGCCTGCTGCCCTGAAAACCTGCCCAGAGGCTCTTGTGGCAGAGCAGGAAAAGCAGGACTGGGCCATTCCAAGGGCACAATTCCACTCAAACAGGGTTTGAGTTCATTAGCCAATGGCCAGTGATTGATTTCTTGCTCAGATCAGTTTTCACTTAGGAATTATCCCAGGCTGCCTCTGCAGGGAATTTGGAGTTTCTGGGGACGAGCAGCCGGAAGTTTGGAACGGCTTTTTAAAATAACACATTCCTGAGCTCTAAGTGCAGAGGAAGTGCTTTTTAAGCTGATTGAATCCACCAAGTGTGACCCAGTTGACTGAAAAAGCTCCTTCACATCACGTCAAGCCAGAGCATCAAAGGTGTTTTTGATCCCTCCCCGTCAGGAGCTGCCAGCGGTGCCATGGCACGGAGGAGGAGGAGGAGGAGGAGTTGCAGCCACAATGAGTTGGTGRTTCCTAAAATAAATGGAAGTGGGGTCTTCTTTACCCTCAGTGTGGAAGGAGCTCAGCAGGAGCAAGTCCTGGGTGCCAGCAGCAGCATCTTGGTGAGCTGGGAAACTGGGAAAGTGCTCCATGGCTCATGGAGGTGAAGCAGCATTGAGTGAGGAATCACCACAGTTCCATCCCAATGAGGAGAAGGAAACATCAAACAGTTCATGGAGGTGAAGCAGCATTGAGTGAGGAACCACCACAGCTCCCTCCCAGCCAGGATCCAGGGACCCAGCCACAGCTGCTTTGGGAAGAATTTCTTCCTCAAGTCTGATCTAAATCTATCCAATTTCACTTCAAACTTGGCCCCTGCGTTCCCCAAGGTCCCCCCAGGATCCTCTCATCCATGCTCATGAGGGGACAGAGCTAGCAGGTCTCTCAAAATCTCCATCCAATTCCCATTTTCCTTCCTTTCAAAATTATTTCAACCTCCAAAGAAGCGAGACCCAGTGATTCTTTTATTTATTGCTGATCTGAGCAGGGTTTCACATGAATGAGGTGTGGGCTGAGTTGGTAAAAATGGCCTCATGGTTTAATATTCCAGAGGAGAAATGCTCATCTCTAGGCTCAGTCTGTCTCAGTTGTGTCTCCTGCAGCATCTGAAGCAAAACCCCTCTCCAATGGGATAAAGGTTTCAAACAACTCCAGGCCCTGCCAGTCTAAGGCAGTTTTTCCATCATGCTGCTGCTGCTGCTCTCGCGATTTTTTCTGGTGTGGAATTTTTTATTTTGGGCTCAGTTTKAATCACCCATTAACCTGGTGGAGGATGGTGTCTGTGGGGTTTTTATGGGTTCAGTTATGACTTGTTACARTCACACCACAGAGACCTTCATTTCCATCCGTGTGGGCTTGAATTGGGTGTAGAGTTTGTGGGGTTTATGACCAGTTCCTGTTGTTTTCTGGTGGTTTGAGTGGTGCAGCTCTGCTGTTTCCTCCTGCACCTGGTGTTCCTCCAGCCAGGGCTGACAGGACATCAGAGGAACCCCTGACACTCGTGCAGCAACTGATGAGAGGGACTTTATCCTCATATTTTTTATAAGCACTTAAAATGACTTTACAGCTACTTCTGGCTGTCATCCAAACCTTCTGCACTAAGCCAGGGCTACCAGGAAATGTCTGTGCAGTCCTTGGGCTTTCCCTGCACCTGAAACTGCTCTGCTTTTGGGAGGAAAACRGGGATCAACGTTCCTGTTCTGGAGTGGTGAATGCTCATTGCTAAAGCCAACCAGGAGCAGCTTTCCTTTCATCCCTGTGCCTGAATCCCTGCTCAGATCCATGCCCCACCCTTTGGATGTCTCACAGGGATCTTTGTGGTGCCAGGTTGGTGGCACCTTCACCTGCCAGTCAAGGTGACAAAGCCTGGCTTGTGTCAGGAATTATCTGAGTGTGGGAATGGCTTCCCAAGGTTTCAGTGTTTGTGGAATTAGGGGTAGGTTGCCTTTGAGTGGGAGGTTTCTTTCCAGTGGTATCATCTTGGGCTCTTGTCTCCTGGTGGACTTGGAAGTCACTGTGCTCTATCAATCATATTCTGATCCCATTTTTCCATGGATTTTTAATATTTTAATAGGAATACCTAATGTTTCATTGCTCCAGTAAGGAAAGCAGCCATGTCCCCTTTCATGAAAAGCTGAGTGTCTTGGGAAATCTGTTTAGCTGATCCATGWGGATTTACCTGAAATATTTTTCCCCACCCGTTTTTCTCTGGTGATGGCAGGGTGAGTTCCTTGGAAGGAGCTCAGGACTGATTGTTTTTCCACCAGGAATTTTCAGTTTGTCTCCCTGTGCCTCAGTCCCTTCCTCACTGGCACTCTTTGGACTCCTGCTATTTTTGGATGGTTCTAATATTACAACCCAAGTTGTAAACAGCAGCATCAGACTCCAGCAGCTTTTTGGGGAGGATTGGGAGTCTGAGGCTGGTTTGGCTTTAGCTGTAGCCTCAGCAGGTTTGTGACAGCCTCACAACAATTCTGCTGTCCCTCAGGCTGGAATAYTCCAACCCTTCCCCTGCACTGCCAATCCCACCATGTCCCCAGGGTCTGTTAAMTCCCCTCAGGGATGGGGACTCCAGCACTTCCCTGTTCCACTSACGACCCTTCTGGGGAAGAAATGTTCCCTAAAATCCCATCTAAACCTCCCCAGCACAACTTGAACCCATTTCCTCTTGCCCTGTGTGGCTTGGGAGAAGAGAGCCACCCCCACGTGGCTGCCACCTCCTTTTTGTTTGGTCAAGATAACCCTGTTGACAAAATGGTGTGGGTTCCTGTGTCCCATTGACCCCTYCATGGTCTGGTGGCAGTCAGGAGCTGTAATTCCATGACTGTGCTGATAAAGTCAGGATCTTTTTTTGTTTATTTTCTTATTCCCTGCAGCTGGTCTCCTCTTTCTGCTCTTGATTCCCTTTGGGGAATCTGTATTGGAGGGTTGAGGTTCTAATTCTCCTGCTTGAAAATATCTTAGGGATGTGCTCTTTCTTTTCCACAAATGTACAGCAGGCACAGACTGAAAATTTCCCTGCACCTCCTCCTGTCCTGCTCCTTCTGCACAGGTTCTGTGTTCCCTGTCTGTGGTCCAGGGCCCTACTGACTCTGTGAGCTGCTGCTTTGCTCRGTGCTTTGCCATGGACACCTTAAATAAATCACTTTTCTTTGTGATAGTTGTGCTTGGGTTGTGGTGGCTTTGCCTGTTTCTGAACTCTGAGTCCAGGTCTGGGCCCCTCCTGACCAGAAAGATCTGTGAGGCCAGGGAATGGAATGGAGCTGGGAAGGGTTTGGAGCCCCAGGAGGGGCTGAGGGAGCTGGGAAGGGAATGGAGAATTCCTGAGGGAGCTGGGAAGGGGCTGAGCCTGGAGCAAAGGAGGCTCAGGGGGCCCTTGTGGCTCTGCACAAGTCCCTGCCAGGAGAGGACAGCAACATGATAGAATGGTTTTCCCAAACCCTTTAACCTCGAGCTCCCCTCCTGGTGGCGTTGTTTTGTCCCTCTGTGTGGGGAGGTGACCTCAGTGCCTCACAGCCCTTTTTGTGTTTGTGTCCCCCACCAGTGACCCTTGATGGAAGAGCACGGGGTGAGCCAGGCGGAGCACATGGCCACCATCGAGGCGCACGCCGTGGCGCAGCAGGTGCAGCAGGTGCACGTGGCCACCTACACGGAGCACAGCATGCTGAGCGCCGACGAGGACTCGCCCTCCTCGCCCGAGGACACCTCCTACGACGACTCCGACATCCTCAACTCCACCGCCGCCGACGAGGTCACCGCGCACCTGGCGGCCGCAGGTGAGCCCGGGGGGCTGCTCCTTCGCTGGCGTCGTCATCACCATCATCCTCATCATCACCATCATCACAATCATCCTCATCATCATTACCATCATCAACACCTTCTGGTGATGCATGGAGTGGCTGCTGAAAGCACAGGCTAGATAGAATTAAATTAAAAATGGGTTTTTAGTGAAGGTGTTCAGTAGTGCAGTGGTTTGGGTGCTCACTGGAATTATTTACTCTTTTTCCTGCTGTGAGATAGGATTAGGAACAAGTTTGCCAATATCAAAAAATGTCTCTCATATATATATATATATATATATGAATGATAGATAGAGATGGTAGATATAGATATCTATGTATGGTAGATCTATATAGAGAGAGTGAATATATATATATAGTGTATATGTATTAGAGGCAGTATATATATATTAGAGGCAGAGATCTATATCTACCATATATATATGGTGTGTACATATATATATATGGTAGATATATATAGTGTGTATATATGTATAATAGAGAGATATATATCTACCATATATATGGTAGATATAGATATATTTTTATAGACAATACCAAAATCAAATATAGATTGAGACAGAGGCTAGACATCATCACCATCATCAGCAACACCTCCTGGTGATGCCTGGAGTGGCACAGGCTAGATAGAATTGAAATGAAAGTGGGTTTTTAGTGAAGGCCTTCAGTAGCGCAGTGGTTTGGGTGCTCAATAGAATTATTTACTTTTTCCAGCTGAGATAGGATTAGGAAAAAGCTGGCCAATACCAGAAAATGTAATATAGATAGATAGATAGATAGATAGATAGATATAGATGTATATGGTGTATATATCTATATAGATATATACGGTAGATATCTATATATATGGTAGATATCTAGATATAGATATGGACATAGATATATAGATATATGGTAGATATATAGAGAGAGAGTAGCTATGTATACATAGTAGATATATACATTGTTTGTGTGTATATATATATATATAGTAAAGAGAGAGATATATCTACCATCTATATATGGTAGATATAGATATGTATTTTTATAGACAATACCAAAATTAAAAATAGGTAGAGACAGAGGCTAGACATCATCACCATCATCATCATCAACACCTCCTGGAGTGGCACAGGCTAGATAAAATTAAAATAAAAGTGGGTTTTTAGTGAAGGTGTTCAGTAGTGCAGTGGTTTGGGTGCTCACTGGAATTAATGACTCTTTTTCCTGCTGTGAGATAGGATTAGGAAAAAGCTGGCCAATACCAAAAAATGTAAGATAGATAGATATAGATATAGATATATGGTATAGATGTATAGATATATATGGTAGATATTTATATATGTGGTAGATATCTAGATATAGATATGGATATAGATAGATAGATAGATGGTAGATAGATAGATAGATATATGGTAGATATATAGATATATGGCTGATATATATATATAGAGAGAGAGATAGTAGATATATATGTATAGTGTGTATATATTTAGTAAAGAGAGATATATATTGACCATATATATGGTAGATATATATATTTTTATAGACAATACTAAAATTAAATATAGATAGAGACAGAAGTTAGACGTCATCACCAGCAACAGCAGCAGCAACACCTCCTGGTGGTGCCTGGAGTGGCTGCCTAAAGCACAGGAGAGACAGAATTAAAAGAGTAAAAGTGGGTTTTTATTGAAGGCCTTCAGTAGTGCAGTGGTTTGGGTGATCACTGGAATTATTTACTTTTTCCAGCTGAGATAGGATTAGGAAAAAGTTGGCCAATACAAAAAAATGTGGATAGATGGATAGATAGATAGATAGATAGACAGACAGACAGATAGATAGATAGATAGATAGATATAGATAGATATATGGTATAGATATATATGGTAGATATCTACCTATATATATGGATAGAGATAGATATATAGATATATGGTAGATATATATAGATAGAGTAGATCTTGATATAGTAGATATATATAGTGTATATATATATATAGTAAAGAGAGAGATATATCTACCATATATATGGTAGATATAGATATGCATTTTTATAGACAATACCAAAATTAAATATAGATAGAGACAGAGGCTAGACATCATCATCAACAACACCTCTTGGTGATGCCTGGAGGGGCTGCCTAAAGCACAGGCAAGGCAGAATTAAAAGAGTAAAAGCGGGTTTTTATTGAAGGCCTTCAGTAGTGCAGTGGTTTGGGTGCTCACTGGAATTATTTACTTTTTCCAGCTGAGATGGGATTAGGAGAAAGCTGGCCAATAGCAAAAAATGTAATATATATACATATATATAGAGAGATAGATATAGATATAGATAGATGTAGATATACTCAGTAGATATAGATATATTAGATAAATATATAGTAGATATAGAGATAGTAGATATAGATATGTAGAGAGACAGAGAGAGATATTTTTTATGGACAATACCAAAATCAAAGCAAGCTCAAAACTCAAAAGGGTATAAAGACAGCTTTATTAACATAAGTACAAGAGAGAAAAAACTTAATAAGAATCAGAATGAAACCTTCAAAACCTTTAATTGCTTCATCAGGCTGTTAACATTCAAAGCCAGTCACTGATTGGTTTTTGCCACAGCTTTCTTCAATCAGTGCAAAACCAGCACAAAAGGCACAACTTGGGCAGCCAGGAGCCTGGCAGAGGCTGCACCCAAGGAGGATGGGCTGAGTTTCTCAGACAATTCAAAGTTTGGTCCATTGACATATCAGGGGTTAATCCTCCAATTACAGGTTCAGCTAATGAAGTCATTACCTGAAGTTTGCTCCCTCTAACTCGTTTTTGTTTRTACTTCTTGGGGCCTGTGATTGTGAGGTGTCCTTGAGTTTCAGGCCTGGAGAGGAATTGTTGTGTCTGGATGAAATGGGACAACAGCAGCTGACAGGCCATGGAGGTTTAGATCTATACACTAAAGTAGTTCAGGATCTGAAAAACATAACAGCTAAATCCTAAGGCATCACTGGTCCATCCCACCCACAGGAATATTCCACAGGAATTTCTCCCTGCCTTCTCCAAGCTCTGGAATCCCACATCATTTCTGTGTGGGGCATGGAATTGCTGGTTTAGACAAAGGTCCCTGCTAAAGTGCTGCCTCAAGGAACCAAATTAAAATACCAAATGTGCCAAAGAGCAAAAAATTATTTCAAAAAATTATTCCCCACATAAACAACAGCAAAAAAAAACACAACCCAGGAGTGTGGCACAGCCTTGCTGAGTCAGGGAGCTCCCAAGTTAAGCCTCTCCCAGGGAGAGCCACAAAAGATCCTGGCATATCTGCACTGGGGAAATGCTTCAGAATCACAGATTCCTCCCAGTGCAGCCAAATGTCCTCCAGATYGGCCTTGTGGTGGCTCTCCATTAGCAGGAAAAGTGGGGTGCTAATTAAGCACTGGGAGTGTGGCCTGACTTCAGACCAAACCTGGCAGGTTCCACCACCCCCTGAGCATCCCATGCCCCTTGCTGGTGAATTTTCCAGCCTCCCATCCTGCAGGGGTTTTTTATTTCCCCTTTCCTTCTAGCACACAGCATTTTCAGTCTTTAGAAGGCTCTGGTAGGACACTGCTGGGAGCTGGATTTTACATTTCTTTCCCATCAGAACAGGTCCTTAATCCCTCAGGAATTGGGAGGGGATCAGACTCCTGGTGCTGTAGTTGGGGTGTCCAAGCAGGATTGGTGGAGCTGTACCTGGTTTCCTCTTCCTCAGATCAGCCAGATCAGTCTTGGGGGCTTTGCAGTGTGTTTGGAAGATGAAATACAGAATTCCCTGAGGGTGAGGAAAACTTGAGGCTGAAGAATGGTGACTTCCAGCTGGGGTTTGCCAGCCTGGGGAATGGAGCCTTTCACTGCACCTGCAGTGCTGGAGAGCAGAGCTCAGGGAGGGATTTTTGTGTCACTTGGACACCCATGACACCCATTCCTGGCTGGGGATGGGTGACAACATCCCTGCTGGGCAGTTCCTGCTGGTGCTCAGTGACCCTGTGGGCTTTGATTTCCATGTCTGCCTGGGGGGACACCATGACAATATTCCTGCTGGGCAGTTCCTGCTGGTGCTCAGTGACCCTCTGTGCTGTGATTTCCATTCCTGGCTGAGGGGACACCATGACAATATTCCTGCTGGGCAGTTCCTGCTGGTGCTCACTGACCCTCTGTGCTGTGATTTCCATTCCTGGCTGAGGGGACACCATGACAATATTCCTGCTGGGCAGTTCCTGCTGGTGCTGGGTGACCCTCTGGGCTTTGATTTTCATTCCTGGCTGGGGGGAAACCATGACAACATCCCTGCTGGGCAGTTCCTGCTGGTGCTCAGTGACCCTCTGTGCTGTGATTTCCATTCCTGGCTGAGGGGACACAGTGACCATGTCCCTGCTGGTGCCCACTGACCCTCTGTGCTTTGATTTCCATTCCTGGCTGAGGGGACACAGTGATCATGTCCCTGCTGGTGCTGAGGACCCCCTGTACTTTCATTTCCAGGCCCTGTGGGGATGGCAGCAGCTGCTGCTGTGGCGACAGGGAAGAARAGGAAGCGCCCTCACGTCTTTGAGTCCAACCCCTCCATCAGGAAGAGGCAGCAGACACGTTTGCTCAGGTGAGCACTCACCTGTCCCTGCCACCCTCAGTGGCCTCCTGCCAGCTCTGCTGGCCTCTGTGGCCACACCAACTCACAGAAGTCACCCAGCTCAGGGGTTTTTTTTTTGGGGAGTGTCTTTGTGGAACCCCAAGGTTATGTTTTTTAGGTTGCATTAAAGGGTTGCATTGCAGCTCTGCTCATCTCTGGGGTGGTTTTATGACTGACACCTGGTGGAGCCTGTGTTCTGTTTGAACCCCAGCTCAGACTGTCACAGTGGCATTGCAGGATATCCAGAGTGGCTTCAGCAGCAATTGAAGCTCCATCCATATCCCAGCTCTCCAAAGGATTTATCTCATTAAAAAAAAAGCCTTTTCTGCTTGATCAAACCATTCTGAGAATAAATTCAGTGTGTGTATACCCAAATTTCCTCTGCCATTGGACAAACCTCACATTGAAGACTGAGGTAAAGGTTTAGAGCACAGTTTTAAGAAGAATAAGAAGAATAATCAAGGGGAGATTCCTTGAAACACTTTTTTATTTGGCTTTAGAAGCCTCCTGTGTGCACAGCAGCCCTGCACAGCCGTGCAGGTGTTGCATTCCAGGTGCTCTGAGGCTCTTTGCCCACCTGATGGCCCCAGAGCCACACCAGAGCCACAGCAGGGCTGCAGAGCCCTGGGGACACCAGCTGAGACTCCATGCTCTGCAAACATTTGTGGATATTGGCTGCTGCTGTTCCCTGGAACAAAGCAATTTTTGCTTTTTATGCTGTTTGGGATCTCAGGTAATGTTAAATTATTGGGCAGAGTTGCTGCTAAATAATAATCCTTGGGAGGGAACTGCCTTTTACAGCTCCATTCTGCTTTATGCACCTTCCCCCAACTCAGCTGTGTTTATTGCAGTGTTGCTGAAGAATCCTTTCCTCCCTTGAAATATGAACAATACATTTTTAAAGAAACTGCTCAGTGAAGGAATTATTTCTTCTCCCTTCACACTATGTGAAGATAACCACAAAACATCTCTTTTTTTTCCCACTCTGACCAGTTGAACACATGTTTGTGTTGATTTTCACACCAGTGGCAATTTCAACCCCCTGCCTGTGGGATCTGAGTGTAGCTGGTGGTGCTTTTTTGGCAACAGCAGCTTCTGAAACGAGCAGGACAAGGACTGAGCTGTCACCTCGTGAGATGCTCAGGTTTTCTGAAGGAAAACACTGCTTGTCTCTTGCCTTTTGGACACTGCCACCATTTCTGCCTCTTGCACTGCTTAAAGAGAAATAAAGAGTCAGAAAACACCCAGTGGAACATTTKAATTCCAGAGGGAGTTGCTGATGGGGCAGGTGTTGGGACTCCTGGGTTTCCTGTGCTGAGCTGTTGCAATATTTCCAGCTCTTGCCTATCCTGGGGCTTGGATTCCTACAGATCTGGTTGGGGCAGGACTTTGGTGCTGGAGAATGGCACTGCCATGATCYGGCTGTAAAACAACCCCAGTCTGCAGGCCTCCTTTGATGAATCATTAAAGTGCTTCAACAAAACACGAGACAGAGTGGAGGTGCAGAGCCTTGCTGCTCTGCTGGTTTCTCTTTTTACACCACCGAGGAAAGGAGAGAGGGGACAATAATTGACATCTGAGCTGCTGGGTGGCTGCAGGGAGCACAGCAGTGGGGCTGAGGAATAAACTCAATCTGTGGCCAAGCTGAGCAGCTGGGGCTCTGTTCCTCACCTGCTTTGTGCAGGGGAGCTGGCAGGCACRGGGGTTGTGTTTCAGCTGATGCCCACTGGGTTTTTTTCCCCTGTGTTTCAGGAAGCTCAGGGCCACCCTGGATGAGTACACCACCAGAGTGGGGCAGCAGGCCATCGTCCTGTGCATCTCACCCTCCAAACCCAACCCTGTCTTCAAAGTGTTCGGTGCTGCACCCTTGGAGAACGTGGTAGGTGTCCCCAGGGATGTCAGGAAAGGACTTCCTGGCCTTCTCTGCTGATTTCCTGCTGCTCAGGGCAGCCTTGGGAGCCTGGTGGGGATCTGAAGGTCCTGTTAAAAACCCTGGAGAACAGAGGGTTGGTTTTATGGAATACAGTGCTGGACCTGGTTGAGTCAGTGATTTCAGAGATCTTTTCCAGCCTGAATGTACCTGTGATTCCCTGACATGAGAGCAGCCCTGTTTTATGGAATACAGTGCTGGACCTGGTTGGGTCAGTGATTTTAGAGATCTTTTCCAGCCTTAAAGTGATTCCCTGACAGGAGGGAGCAGAGGTCCTCTCTTCTCTGCAAGAGTGGCTGCCTGGCACATGTCACCAGGGGGAAAATCCTGGATTAAAAATCAGAGGGAACAGGTCACAATCACAGAATCCCTGAGGTTGGAAAAGACCTTCAGGACCACCAAGAGCAAGGTGTGCCTGATCCTCACATGTCCCCAGCCCAGAGCCCTGAGTGCCACATCCAGCCCAGCCTTGGACACCTCCAGGGATGGGCACTGCAAACCTCCCTGGGCAGTTCCAAGGCCTGAGCTCCCTTTCCATGGGGAAATTCCTGCTGATCCCACCCTGAGCCTGCCCTGGCCCAGCCTGAGGCTGTTCCCTCTCCTCCTGTCCCTGTTCCCTGGCAGCAGAGCCACAAGTTCCCCCCTGCTCCCCCTTTTCTCCAGCCCAAACAACCCCAAACCATGACATCTTCGAGCTCAGCTCTGCTCTCAGTGCCTCCACCTCACTGCAGACAAGTTCTGACTCCAAAACTTTCCCTTCCACCCCACCAACTCTCCCCTGGCCTCTGTTACTTGGAGTTTCATCAGCACCTCTTCCCAGGGCTGAGTCTCGGGGGGCTTCTCCTGCCACAGCTGTGCCACTGCTGGCTCCTCCTGCTCCTGCAGCCCCCTGGGGAAGGTGTTTGGGCCTGCCTGCTGCCCCCCTGCAGGTGCTGCTCCCTTGTTGACCTGCCATAACGACCCCCACAGGTGCGCAAGTACAAGAGCACCATCCTGGAGGACCTGGAGTCGGCGCTGGCCGAGCACGCCCCGGCCCCTCAGGAGGTCAACTCGGAGCTGCCCCCCCTCACCATCGATGGCATCCCCGTCTCCGTGGACAAGATGACCCAGGTGAGCAGCCCCCCGTGGCACAGGCAGGCAGGGACAGGGAGTTTTGGCACCTCTCAGGTCACATCTCACAGTGTATCTCTGCTGAGATAACTTTGGATTGTGGTGAGCGACTGTTTTCTCACTGCCCGTGCTTGGAAGAAGGGATTAGAGAGTCCTTGGGTTGTGGTTTGGAGATGTTTATTTTAAAATCTTTATCTTTAATTTCTGTGAAACCAGCGTGGTGTTCACAAGCAGCTGGAAAAGTGAATTCTCCCCGCCCCAGAACAGCACCTGGGTTTTTATAATCTAAATTACGTTAACATTGTTTTCTTCTAAAATCCAATAACTAAAATCCAAGTCACCCAGTGAAATCACACCTTTACCCAATCCTAAAAACCAACACCCTTTGCAAAAGGAAAAGGAAGAGAAGAACAGGAAAATGTCACTTTATCACATTGATCTGCTTCTACATTTGCCTAATAATAAGGATACAGAGAAATCTAAAACTAATATCTACACACCCAGTGATATAATAAAAAACACACCAATCAAACCCTCGTGAGATGGAAAGGGCAGCACACAAAGAGGAGTGCAGGGCAAAGATGTGCAGATTTTCCTGTGCTCTGCAGAGCTCACACCCTGCTCAAAACACCATTTCCATTTCTTGGTGGAATCAGACAAGCTCAAACTCTAAATAAAATCCTATTATTTAATAATAAATCCATTATTTGATAACATTTTATTCAGCTTACTGTGCTTTGGCTGCTACAGATCATTTCCCCCATCCCTGACAAACGAGACAAAAATGATTTCTTGGATTTTGAAGCTCCTGTGAAAGGTAGGAGCTGCTCATGGGCAGTTTTTGTTGTGTACCAGTTTCCCACAAAAATGTTCTTCTCCTCCTTGTCCTGCTCAGCCAGCCCAAAGTGCTGATGCAGAACCTCTCATTTCAAATCCTCTCCTGCTGCTTTAGGGTAGAAAAACAAGGATCTTTTTAGGATTTGCCCTCATCCTGCCAGCACAGTGAGGTAGCTCAGGAGAGCTCTGTGGAAAAGGTTTCTCCTGAGCTCTGCACAGAGGTGCCATCATTTATTGTGGGAATCTTGATTCCCAGAGCTYCCRGTATAATTATTTGTATTCTTTAGTWAAAAAAAAAATCAGCTTTTTTGCAACTGAGTTGCACAAAAACCCTATGGAAAACTGGAAGGAGAAATAAATAAAAATATAATTAGGATGGAAAAATGAGGCCTCTGCTTCCAGCAGGTGCCAGCAGGTGTRGAGGTGAAAATAACTCCTTTTAATTGCTCTGCTTCCCCAGTGGTCTGGAGGGAAATAAAGCCTTCATTTGCCTGGGCAGAGATGTTTCCCTAACCTTGGGAGTGGAGAGCATCACCCACCTGGGCTGGGCAGGGAAAACCTGTGCTGCAGGGGGGATTTCAGCCTTCACAGAGGGGAATCTTGGTGCTTCCTGGACTTGGGGGACAGCTGAGTTTGCCCCTCAGCTTGTTCTCTGCTGCTCCTTGATGTCATTGAGGAGTGAAATTGGGTAATCTGAGTTTAACCAAGTGCTTCACTCAGCTCTCACTGTTTTATCAACTGGTGATTTGTCCTCTAATCTCACTTTTTTGAAGCCCCTTTCATCCTAACTCTTTTTAAGCCCCTTTAATCATAACTTTTTTAAAGTTATGATTCATAACCTGCTTGTAGGAGCCACTAAAAGCTTTTCTGGGCCTCTCCAAACTCGTGGTGGTGCCCTTGCAGCCCCTGCCAGCTGCATTGCTGCTCCCCCAGCTGCTCCAGGGGCAGGATCCCTGCTGCAWTCAGCTCCCATGCAGCTGGGCAGCAGCCTGGATGCTTTTATGGTTCTGCACCTCTGGAAAAAGGTGGGTTCAGGGATGAGTGCTCACTTCCAGCTCTCCTGCAGTTGTTTTTCCCTCTCCCAGGTGCAGCCAAGGTCCTGCATGGATTTGATTTTGCTTTTCCCAGAGATGCTGCAGCTGAGCTGTTGGGATGTGTAGGAAATTCCCAGCCACAGGTTTTGCTCTGGTCTAGAAACCACTTTCCTTGTTGTTTCCAGCTCTGGAGAGCAGCTGGAACACAGCTGGCTGGGATAGCTCAGTGCCATTCRTTCTTGCATTTAATTTAAAAGTTAAAACACTGAGTGTGAAAGGGTGGCAAAGAAACGTTTCTCACAGCTTCTCCCAAATCCTCCATCCTGGGGGTTACCTGAGCCTTTTCCAAGCTGCACAAACTGGAATGTGCCACTGGATTTTTAGGCTTTTTCAGCAGATGTTTGATTTTTGGGTGGTTCCTGGAGCAGAAGCTGCAGGTGAACGTTGCCACCTGAGGGATTTGTGTGGGGGACATTACCCCTGGCCTCGTTAGGGCACTAATTAGCCCAGCCCTCTCTCCTGACAGTGCTGCTGATTGTCTCCCCCGTGGATTAAAGACAAACCCTCCTTAACAAGTGCCTTGAGTGGCTTAAGCCCTGAACTTCCATGGAGCAGTAATTGATCCAGCTGGAAACAAGGAGCATGGCTGATGGCAGAGCAGGGAAGGAGCTTTTAACTGCTTTTGCACCAGGCAACTCAAAAAAATAACCAAAAAAACAAAAAAACAAACCCTTGCTGCTACCAGGTTTATTTGAATAAATTTTTGGGCAGAGTTACTGCTAGATAATAATCCTTGGGAGGGAACTCCCTGCCTTTTGCAGCTCCATTCTGCTTTTTGCTCCTTTCCTCAACTCAGCTGTGTTTATTGAAGTGTTTGTGAAGAACAAATCCTTTTCTCCCCTGAAATATCAACAATATATTTTTAAAGAAACTGCTCAGTGAGGGAATTATTTCTTCTCCCTTCACCAGGCTTCATGCAGGGAACCTGCAGCATGTCAGGGTGAATGCTGGCCCTGCCGTGGATCATGGACAGGCTGGGGAAAAGGTGCTCTAGTGCATATTCCATGTGTAATGTGGAAAAAGCAGCTTGAAATGRGTTCATGGACAGCTGGGAGCCAAAGGGTGCCACATCCTGACTCTGTCCAGAGAGGGGAACAGAGCTGGGGAGGCTGGAGCATGAGGAGAAGGGTCTGGAAAACTTCTGAGGGAGCTGGGAAGGGGCTGAGCCTGGAGCAAAGGAGGCTCAGGGGGGCCCTTGTGGCTCTGCACAAGTCCCTGCCAGGAGGGGACAGCTGGGGGGGGGTCGGGCTGTGGGACAGGGAACAGGGACAGGAGGAGAGGGAACGGCCTCAGGCTGGGCCAGGGCAGGTTTGGTTTGGATTTTAGGGAAAATTCCTCCATGGAAAAGTTGTCTGGCATTGGAATGAGCTGCCCAGGGCCATCCCTGGAGGGATTCCCAAGCCCTGTGGATGTGGCACTTGGGGACATGGTCAGTGGTGGCCTTGGCAATGCTGGGTGAACTTTAAGATCTTTTCCAACCAGAATGACTCCATGGTTCTATGAAATCATTTACTCCAAGAGCTCTGAAGGGATGCAGGGAGCTGCTCCTAAATGCAGTTTTTAAGCTCTGAATGTGATTTCCTGTGACATAAGGAGAGCTCTCCCCTTCCTGCTCTGCTCTGCAGCTGAACCAGCCYTTTCCTGGTGCTCCAAGGAGTCCCTGCTGCAAAACCAACCTTGTCACAAAGCCCTGTGTGAGTTCTGCATTGATTTTGGCAGGACAGGGCTGCAGAAGGGTGAGGTGGTGGCTTCCACATTTCAGCAGTCACTGCAGCTCCATCCCCTCACGGCATCTCTGTAAAAGATACATCAGCTCACTCCTGGAACTGCAGGGACACAGAATGGGAGGTTTTTAATGGCTTATTGTGATTTATTKATATTTTTTCCCATTTCAGGTTGGCTCATTCTCTTCCTGGTAGTGTTTGAACCCTGAAGTGTCCATACAATGAGTGTGTGTTTTCATTTTGTTTTGGCTGATTTAATTCTGTTTCTTCTCTTCCACCTGCCAAGGGTGGAAGTCTTGGGAGAGCAAAATCCACCTCTTCAGCTGCCAAGCTGGGCCCTGGGAGAAGCTGGCAGTGTGTTTTCCACCTTCCTTGGGCACTCAGGCCTCTTCCAGCTGATGGCTTCCACAGGATGGGAGCTGAATAATTCCACCTCCAAACTACCAGAGATGCCAATCCCTAAACACCTCTGAACCTTTTGTTTGCCCCAGGCACAGCTGAGAGCCTTCATCCCYGAGATGCTGAAGTACTCCACGGGCCGTGGGAAGCCAGGCTGGGGCAAGGAGAGCTGCAAGCCCATCTGGTGGCCCGAGGACATCCCGTGGGCCAACGTGCGCAGCGACGTGCGCACCGAGGAGCAGAAGCAGCGGGTGGGTGTCCCCCTGCCTGCCTCCCACAGCACCACAGGGGCTTTGGGCAGTGGCTTTTAGCCTCGAGGGACAGAAGGAAGAGGCTGTGTCACGGTCTCCTGAAGGAGGGAAGGGATGGTGTTSTGTTCAGAGCAGCAGTGCTCAAAGGAAAGAGTGGTGGGTGTGCAGTGGAGCCAGGAAAAATGAGAGAATTGGGTGAAAAAGGCAAGTTTCTACCAGCCTGGCACAGAGGTAATCAAAGGTCCTGTGGTGTGGAGGCAGCAGGAGCTGTGCAGGCTGGCTCAGGGCTGCCTGCCTGGGGAGGCTGGCAATGGTGCTGTGGCAGYGTTTTGGTGCTCTCCCAAATCAGCCTGCTTTTTCTGCTTGGAGTCACAGAATGGTTTGGGTTGGAAGGGCCCTTTTAAAGGTCTCCTCACCCAATCCCTGCACTGAGCAGGGACATCCTCACTGCATCAGGTGTCTCTGTGGGGTGAGCTCCTTGGGGAGAGGCGGGGATGAGCAGAGGGAGATTAAATATTGGGGATGAGCAGAGGGAGAGGAAAAGATGAAATATTGGGGTGGTTCGTTTGCAGGTTGTCGCAAACCACCCCACAAACACAAACCCCAGTTGGGACAGAGCCAAAGCTGCAAAGCCCAGCTCTGTGSTGGCTCAGCCCCCTCCCCTGGGCTCACTGTGCTGCCCTGTGCAGGTGTCCTGGACGCAGGCCCTGCGCACCATCGTGAAGAACTGCTACAAGCAGCACGGGCGCGAGGACCTGCTGTACGCCTTCGAGGACCAGCAGACCCCCCAGACCACCACCACGCACAGCATTGCCCACCTGGTGCCCTCCCAGACCGTGGTACAGACCTTCAGCAACCCCGATGGCACCGTGTCCCTCATCCAGGTGAGAGCAGCTGCTGGGCTGTGTCCTCTCTTTGCCGGGGTT
>CADDXX010000551.1:402724-428434 GCA_902810485.1 Alauda arvensis | reverse complement strand
TTTTTTTTTTTTCCTAGCAGCCGAGTTGGGAATCAGATGGGATTTAGAGTGCATTAAGGGGAGAGACTGCAGCATTTTCCTGTGAGCAAGACCTCACCCTCAGCCTGCTTTCCACTCTCCTTCGATTTGCTCTAATCTCCGGTGGTATTAGAGGGGAAGGGCTTTGGAGTCCTTGGGAGCTCCATGCTGCTGGCTCCTTACGTAACCAGCTAATAGATCTGTCTCCCTCAGGGATGCAGGAGATGTTGGTMTCCATTGCTGCTGCCTCTGTCTGGGGAGGGAGAGCAGATGGATTTCACTGCCAGCAGGATTTATCTCCGTGGCTGGGGGTGGGAGCGTCCTCCTGGACACCATTYGATGGATGCAGCAGGAAAAATCCACCCCGTGCCCTTTCTGTCACAGAGAAGGGATTCTGCCAAAGCCAGGATGGTCCTAAGCAGCAAATTCCCCCTTCTTGGTGTTGCTTGCAAAGTCTTGATTTGCTGATATTCCCAATAAATGCTTCTCTCTGGGAATGCTCTTATCCCTCTTTTGTGAGGGAAAAACCTATGTGGAAGGGTAGGCTAGAAATTAATCTCCATCTTATTGATAAAGGAGATAATTTGACACCTGCCCATCCCTGGCCAGGTTGGACAGGTGTGGAACAACCTGGGATAGTGGAAGGTGTCCCCATGGCAGGAACGAGGTGATCTTGAACTCACTTCCAACCCAAACCATTCCATGATTTCTCTGAGAATTTCTGGAGCTCAGGCAAGGTGTTTCATTCCTGATTTTAGCCATTAAGTGCAATTACTCTCTCGTATTATTTTTTTTTCTTTGTTTCTGTCTCATTATGGCATTTTCCCCATCCGTTCCCTGGAATKATCTGAATTATAATAACAACACAAGGCAGCCAGAATGGCTAAAGAGAGCAAACCTCTGGATATTCATGGATCTGTCAGAATCCAGGGCTGGAACTCTTGCAGGGAGCCCAGGGAAGGGCTGTGGATAACCTTGTGATCTGCTCCATTGTCAGCTGAAGGAAACAAGATCCCCTGCTCCCATGCAGTGTCAGACCAGCTGAGTGCCTGATGCTGTTCCTGCTCCCCCAGAGCATCTGCTGCGAGCGGGGCTGCAGCAACTGSTGACCCCACGCTCAGATGGTTCTGTTCTTAAGTGCTTGCTATTGAACAGAGAGCAAGGGCAGGGCAGTGTGGCAGCCCCAGTCCCTGAAAATGCTGGGAAATGCTCTGCTGAGAGGAAGCTCTGTGCCCCGGAGCTGCTTTTGGGCTGAGAGGAGCTCGGGGAGCGTTGGAAGGAGCGGTGCCGGTGCTGGAGCAGCCTCTCCTCCTGCAGCCTCGGGGGTTTTTTTTGCTGTTTGCCATTGATCCGTGGGGGCCCTGAGAGCTGCCAGGGCTTCCCGGCTGCATCCTGAATTATTGATGAGGCTGCTGTGCCTGTGCAGGGCAGCTCCCTGCCCTGGGGAGGCTCGGTTCAACCTCTCGGGCTTGTTTGGGAAAGGTGAGAGGGGTGGGACCCTGCAGCTCCAGCTGCGACTCAAACCAGGGCATGGAATGCACTGGGAAGGGTTGGGAAGGAAGACACCGTTGTGGCATCAAGCTGTAATTATGGGAATTATGGGAATTATGGGAATTCATTCATCCCGTGGATCCTGCTTGTCCCCCCTGGCTGCTCTTTTGCTGTCCCCAGGGCAGATTTCCCTGCTGGATCTGCTCCCCCTGCTGCTGCAGATGCTCCTGGGAGCACACAGGGGGACACTGAGAGGATCCCACACCTGAGTGGGACAGTCCTGCCCTTCTCCATCCCCTCCCAGCCATCCCAAAGACCCAAGCACAAGCAGAGGGGGCCGTGTTCGGGGCTGGGGTGAGGCAGGACCTGTGCTGGCAGCCCGGGGAGAGCATTAAGGCTCTGATGTGGGCAGGATTAGCGAGCTCCCTGCTCTCACCAGCCCCGGGGCATCTCCTGCCAGCCAGCCCGGGCTAAAGGAGCCTCCAGCAGCGTTTGGGGTGACGGTGCCACACGGAACTGCTGCCCCACGTGGTGATTTGGGTCTGGGGAGAGCTTGAAAGGCTGCGAAAGCTTCGTTGCCACACGGAGCCCGCAGGTGGGAAGCTGTCCCCAGGCTGGGCTGTGCACATGGGGAATGGGAACGGGCCTGGAGCTCTGAGCCTGCCCCTTGGAAACACATCCAGGAGGGACAGGCAGGACTGGGATCCTCTTCCCTGCCCTCTGTGTGTCTCCCAGATAGATGGATACACTGGGAAAAGCCAGCACAGCTTTGGGATCCCTGTGCTTGCCCTGGGATACCACGGGATACCCCTGGGAGCTGCTGGCTTTTTTTTACCATGAGAAAAACATCTCTAAACTTCATGGGGGGAGGCTTAGGGGCTGCAGGTGTGGCCTTTGAGAAAGCAGTGTTTGATGTTTTTCCTGTTGGATCTCCTTTTTAGGGAAGATGGAGCCCAGTGAGTCGCTAGCAGCTTGGCAAAGTGCAGATCAGCATGTTTGCATCCAGGAGGACAGGAAGGAAAGAGTCAAGCTTTTTGTAGGGCCTCCCTGGTGGGAACAGAATTTTTTTATGAAGGTTTACCCTGAAACAGGTAGGATTTAATCCCAATCTGAAGGAAAGGTGAGGAAAATCATTTCTGAGGGTGCGTTTCAGATGAGAGGGTAGGAGAGATGCCAGGGGCAGCCAGCAAGGAGAGAAGAGTGAATTCCTGGGTTTGCTGAGCAGCTCCAGGAACAGGGAGAGGACAAATTTCTGTGTATCAATGAATAATTMTCAGCTGCTGGGCTCTGAGTGAAACACCCGGGCATAAACCTCAGTTAAAAGGAGTTTAACCTGTGCTGGGTCGGGGTCTCTTCTCCCAGGGAACAAGGACAGGACCAGAGGAAACGGCCTCAAATTGCATCAGGGGAGGTTTAGGAAGTTAGGAAAAAATTCCTCACTGAAAGGCACCGAAATYCCTCAGTTGTCAGGCACTGGAACAGGGCAGGGGTGGAGTCCCCATCCCTGGAGGGATTCCCAAGCCCTGTGGCTGTGGCACTTGGGGACATGGGGTCGGGCTCTGTTGCCAGGGAACAGGGATAGGAGAGGGAACGGCCTCAGGCTGAGCCAGGGGTGGATTTTAGGGAAAATTCCTTCATGGAAAGGTTTGTCCAGCCCTGGCAGAGTGGTGGAGTCCCCATCCCTGGGGGGATTTACCAGCCCTGTGGCTGTGGCACTTGGGGACATGGGATTGGGCTCTGTTCCCAGGGAACACAGACAGGAGAGGGGACAGCCTCAGGCTGGCTCAGGGGAAGTTTGGATTGGATTTTAGGGAAAATTCCTTCATGGAAAGTGTTGTCCAGCCCTGGCAGAGTGGTGGAATCCCAGTCCCTGTGGGGATTTAACAGCCCCGTGGATGTGACACTTGGGGACACGGGGCAGTGGTGGCCCTGGCAGTGCTGGGGGCTCGTGGGGTTTGATCTGTTCAGTTTTCCAACCTCAATAATTCCATTATTCAAGGACACTCACTCCCCTGCACGTGCCCTGCAGAGAGGGGGCTCCTGACCCCATTCCCTGTCAGCTCTGGGGTGTGACCAGTGTGAAAAACAAAGTTCACTTTCCAGACTCTCTGCAGGTGCTGATAATTTGGCACATCAATGGCAGGGGCCTCACTGTTCACTGACGTTATCCCAAACACACAGGCAGTTCCATTGCGAGCCTAACTACACATCAGCAATCCCACTGCCACGTCTGAGCAAAAATATTAAAAATTATACCCTCAAAGCAGATTTATTTTAACATTACACACATCACATCCATCTTAATATCTGCAAAAAGCCGACGATATCACCTATACTGATAACACCAGCAATCCTGGTGGGATTATGGCACACCAGCCACAGCACTCAGCCCGAGGAGAGCCCGGACTCCCTCCCAGCTCGGCCGGAGGTGCTGTTTGAGCTCTGCCCTGCCCTCCGGAGCCTGCCGCTGCCGTCTGTCCGTCTGTCCGTGCCGGTGCCGTCTGTCCGTGCCGGTGCCGTCGGTCCGTGCCGGTGCCGTCGGTCCGTGCCGGTGCCGTCGGTCCGTGCCGGTGCCGTCGGTCCGTGCCGGTGCCGTCCGTCTGTCCGTGCCGCCGCCGCTAATCCCGGTGACGCGGGGCTTTGCTCTGAGGTCCCGGCCCTGCTGACGAGGCGGCTGCCGCTGCCGATTAGGATTTGTCTGCCCACCAACCGCGGTTAAAAATAGTCCCCTCCTGTCCCCGAGCTCGGCCCGGTCCCGTTCCAGGTRTGGGATGGAGCCAGCACGGGCTGCAGGTGCATTCCTCCAGGCACTACGGGCATTTCTGGGGACAGAATTGGGGTAGAATTTGGGTTTTTGGGGTAGAAAAAGATCGTTTTGCTGTCTTTATTTAGTCTGGAGAGGAGAAGGCTCCAGGGAGACCTTACAGCAGCTTTCCAGTGTGGGATGGGGACTTCCAGGAATGAGGAATGGCTCAGAGGACAGGGATGGATGGGGTTTGGGAGGGAATTCCTGGCTGGGAGGGTGGGCAGGCCCTGGCACAGAATTCCCAGAGCAGCTGTGGCTGCCCCTGGATCCCAAGGAAAGGCTGGATGAGGCTTGGAGCAGCCTGGCACAGTGGAAGGTGGCCCTGCCATGGTGAGGGGTTGGAGCTGGATCTTTAGGATCCCTTCCAGCCCAAACCATTCTGTGATTTTTGGGGGAAAAATATTTTGATATGGTGAGCACTGGGGATGTGCCAAGGCCTCTCACGTCTCCACAAAGGAGCACAGGGAGGGTTTTGTGCCCCTGTCCTGTTCCCAAGGCTCAGGTGAAGTCTTCCAGGCTGCTCTTCAGCTCCAACCCTGSCTTGGAGAGATCTCAAACCTGAGACTCCTGCACTCCCAGAGGGAGGAGGCAGCGCCCTGGGGAGGCACCAGGGGTGACTCAGCTCCTGCTCAGCACCTCCGTGTTCCCAACATCCCAACAGGGATCCCCCTCCCTGGGGCAGGAGCCACCTCTGCGGCCTTGCCTGGGAAACTCCCATCACTTCTTTCTCCCAGCCCTGCCGGTCTGGGGGAGCTCCCAGCCCCTGCAATGAGCCCTGCCCCATCTGGCCTTGTCTGCAGCTCCTCCCTGACCTCCCAGCAGCTCCAGCAGCTCCCTTGGCCTCCCCTGGTGAGTTCTGACATGCATTGCTGTGCTCAGTTGAGCCTCGCAGGCTCCCCAGCTGTCACAGCCCGGGCTTTAAGCACAGGCCATTTACCTTCCACGTGTCCTGAATTAGGGGAAATGGACAGGAGGGCTGGGTCTCTTTAAAAATTAAAGCTGATTACAGGGCATTAACGTTACATCTAAAGGAATAGACAGCAGCCCTCCTCTCACAGCACAGTTGCAATATGTTCCCTTTTGTTCTGGGCTGCAGGAGGGAAGGGAGCAGGGCTGCTGGCAGCTCCAGCCTGGGCACGATCTCTTCTTGAGCCATCAGTTTTGACAGAGGAGCTGCCTGTTGGCTGCTGCAAGAATTTGAAGCAGGTCCCACCTTTGCCACGCCAACAGGAAGCTGAAGTTCTTTTGGCTGATYCTGAATTTCCCCAGGAAAATTCGGATGAGCTGATGCTGCCTTCTGAGTTGTCACCTTGGGAAGTTTCCTGTTTGATGGATCCCAGTTGTTTTGTGTTAAATCCCACAATTGACACTTGTGACTCTTCATCCCCAAATCAGGAATTAGTCAGTCTGCCTGGGAAYRCTMTGGATGTGATGCTTGCCTGGGATTTGTTGTGGGTTTAGGTTGGATTTGAAGCCCATTTGTTTGGTATGAAATTTGTCCAGGCTTCTGCACCTTCCTCTCACATCCCCTCAGGAATTCAGGTGGCTTCAGAAGGAGCTGCTCAGTGCAGGGTGGGTGCTGAAGAGAGGCCTTTGGGCAGGTGAGGGATGTGTTTGTATTCCCTGSATCCTGCTTTTCTCTGCCTTCAAGAAACCAAAGCTCCAGAGAGAGCTCAGAGCCTGCAGGGGCTCCAGGAGAGCTGCAGAGGGACTGGGGACAAGGCCTGCAGGGACAGSACACAGGCAATGGCTTCCCAGTGCCACAGGGCAGCCAGGGATGGGATCTTGGGCAGGAATTGCTGCCTGGAATTGCTGGGATTGCCAGAGCAGCTGGGGCTGCCCCTGCATCCCTGGCAGTGGCCAAGGCCAGGCTGGGCMCTGGGGCTGGGAGCAGCCTGGGGCAGTGGGAGGTGTCCCTGCCATGGCTGGGGTGGCACTGGGTGACCTTGAAAGGTCCCTTCCCACCCAAAACCATTCCATGGTTCTGTGATCTCTTAATGACTTCTCATTTGGCTTTACCACCACCAACATTCACGTTAAATTCCAGGGTTTTTTGAAGTTTATGGAGATGAAATCCCCAACAGCTTGGCTTTGAGAGCCACATCCTCAGCTTTCCTGGGTGTCTGGGGCTCTCAGGGCTCGTGGCTCTGTGCTCACACCAAATTTTTGGGGATCTCTGCAGTAGAATTTTAATCCTTGGACAAACTCCTATCTAAAAAAAGATGTGGTTGACCCCAGGCAGGAAAGGAATGGCAGCCAGCAGAGCTGGCATCTTTTCCTGAGCACCTCTGGAAGCCCAGAGCAGAGACAAACATTTCCTTGTTTGCCTCTTTTYCCAGTGCAGGAATGGGGATGGGAAGGATTGAGGTGTTTTTGAAGGGTGTCTCCAAGCAGATCTTGGCAGTGCCACSCTCTGGGATGGGGTTTTGGCTCCAGGGACAGGGAATTGTTCTCCTGACAAGCTGCACMTCTCCAGCCTGCTGCTGTTTTATTTATGGCCCTTGGCTTGGGGAGAAGGGCACAGGTGGGGTCACAAATGCAGCCCTGCATCTCTCCTGACCCATCAGAGATGCTGCTGAGTCCTTTCCCAGCCCCTCTCCTCCACATTTAACCYAACCCAGCTCAGAGCCTTGACCAGCAGAGCTTCTTTAAGGCTGCAGACAGGGTTGTGGTGCTCCTGGAAGGCACCCCCAGCCTGGGGAAAGCAGCTTTGTGCCCTTTCTGCAGGACACATCAGTGCTGGCTGTGGAGCTGAGCCTTCAGACCCACCAGTGTGGGGCTGGGTGGACAAAGATGAAGCCAAAATGGAAACCAGCCCTGCTTTGCTGCTCCTTTCTGCCAGGATCAGATCCCTGTGTGGTGGATTCTCCCTGTAGTAACAACTCATTCCAAACTACCTGGAGTGTGTGGCAGCCCCTCCTCAGCCTTTTGAGCCCATCTCTGGCAGATTTTCCAGAGCTCCCAGGACAGGTTCGTGCTGCTGGCACCATCCCTGCTCATCCTGCTCCTCCAGGAAACCCCAGAGAGAGATCCCAGCTCTCCGTCCTTGGGAGCTGCTTCCCTAAAAATCAGTGCCTGGAGTTCGGGGCACTTCCACCGGAGGAAGCCCAGGGCTGGGGCTGGGCAGTGGTGCCCACAGCTGTGCAGCWGCTGGAGCATCTCCCAGGGCACATTTGGGCAGATTTTGGCTTGGAAGTCCTCCTACCTCATCCCCAGCCGTGGTGGGAAGGGACAGTGCTGCACCACGGGCACAGCTGAGGATGTCACCGAGGTGCTGTGCCACTCCTGGCTGGGGATGTCACCGAGGTGCTGTGCCACTCCTGGCTGGGGATGTCACCGAGGTGCTGTGCCACTCCTGCCCCTTGCAGCACCCACAGAATGAATTATTCCTTGAACCCCCTGGGATTCCCCTGGGATTCCCCTGGGATTCCCCTGGAATTCCCATGAACCAGGGGCTCCTTGGTGTCCCTGCACCCCCGTGGCAGGAGCTGGCTGCAATCTTGGTGACACCAGGGCACAGCTCCTGGCAGGGCTGGCTCGGGCCACCCCTCTGCACTGCAGAGCCCAAAATGTGCCTGTGTCTGGAAGGGATGTTTGGGATGGATGGAGGCTCGTCTGCCCCCGGGGCACTCTGTGAGCTTTAATGGCTCTCAGTGGGTGTAGGGTGCAACCCGATCCAAATGGGAAGCTGGCCGCAGTCCCAGCAAGCTGTCAGTGCTGGGGGAGGCATCTTAGGAGATGAGATGGGCTCTGTGAGCCCTCCCCGCCTCCGGGGCCAGGAGAAATGCCCTGCCTGCAGCTCGGGGCTGCTCCCYGCACTGAGCTTTGCCGGCTCTTCATTTTACCAAGCTCGTGGGCTTTTGTTCTGCACCCAAGTTTCCTCCCCGAGGGTGRTTTGTGGTTTCTGTTCTCCCTCGCTGCCTGCTCCTCCTTGGAAAGCGCTTCCTGGATGGACTTCTCCAAACTCCAGGTGTTTGTTGGTTCTCTTTGCCTTGGGAAGTGCTCAGCCCCTCTTTTCTGAGAGCCTTCCTTAGCAGGGTGTGACCTCCCGAGCTCCTCCATTGCTTTTTTCCCCAGCACATCCAGAGGATCACTGGGTGCCTGGATTTATCCTCCTCCTTGGATCTTCGCATCAGGGTCTGGTTTGAAAGCCTAAAAGCACAGCCCCATCTGTCCTGTGCCTCTGGGGCACGGGAGAGAGCCCTGTCCTGCAGAAAGGTTTTCCTTGTGCACCAGCCCTGCCCTGGCYGAGTGAAAATGGGAGCTTTTAATGAATGTTCCCAAGTGGCCGCACTGAGCTTTCAGATTTCTGTGTTCCCAGGTGAAACTCTTCCCTCTTCCTTGATGTGCAGCCATTAGGTTTGGGCTTGAGAGGGACATTTCCTGCCCTGGGATGTTATTTGAGRCATCAGCAGGTTGCACAGGAGCCTGAGGAGATGCAGCTGCACCTCGGTGTCCCTTGGCTGGTGACTCTTGGGTGGCTTTTCCCAAAACATTCGTGGCCACCCGAGGAAGGGAAGGGAAATCTGTCACAGTGGGGACTCTTCCAGCTTCCAGCCCTTTGTTTGGAGCCTGGTCCATGGGCAGCAGGAGGCTCAGCCCTGGGAAATCCCTCCTGTGATGAGGTGAAACCACCTCCCCTTGCCCTCTGCCCATGGGGGTGGCCTCTGTCACAGCCTGGTGTCCCTCGGGGGAGGCAGCAGCAGGGCAGGGCGAGGTGTCTGTGCCTGTCCCTGTCCCTGCAGGCCCCAGTGTCTCCCAGTGACCTTCTCAGCCCGTGGAGACAGCTTGGCTTTGCTGTAAAGCAGCTCATGTGACAGCAGTAATCCTGAGCAGGGAACAGCTGTGCAGGAGGATTCCAGGGAATCGCCCTATTTTCCCTGCCCTGCACAGCCAGGCTGCCACAGGCTGCACAGCTCCCATCCCCTCTGCACGGCTCTCCATGAAAAYCCAGCTCAGGAGCTCACTCACTGCCAGGATTCCTCCTGGCACTCCTCGTGGAGCTGCAGAACAACTTCCAAGGATTTTTTTAAAAAAGCCATTTCTCCTCAAGTGGCTTCCTCAGAACCATGAGTGGTGTTTTTAAGCCTGAATTGGAATTCTGTCTCCCACCCTCCATGTCTTTTGGCATCATTTATTCCCTCACAGTTACACARATTCCTCTTTCTGATGGCTCATGTGGCCCCTCTGCTGCTCCTGGGATACTCAATGGACTTTTTGCCATCTGCCCATGGGAAGTTCAGTTCTGCCCTGCAGAAGACACAAACTGGGCTTGGAATTGGTTTCAAATGAATCATGGGTTTATTATTCATATATTATTATTATATCATATATATTATTATATCATGATTATTATATCATCCCCAGTTTACAGATGACAGCAGTCCTCCTTTCCCTGTGGCCCTCTTGTTGCCACAGATCCCTGAACATCCCCACCTCTGTTTTCCCTGTGATTTTAACCTTCCAAACCTCCCAGGGGAAGCTCAGTGAGTGTGTTCTGGTGCTGACAAATCCAGGGAGCTGCTGGCAGCTAAAGCAGGTGGTTTTAGCCTGAGATCCAGGCTCCTGCACCCCACAGGCAGCAATTCCCCTCAGCTCCCTGCAGGAATGGGGTACCTGGGACCAGGTGGGCTCCGGAGCTGTGGGATCCCTGCGTTTCTCCAGCAGGAACCACCACCAAGGGCGTTTGAGGCTGCAATAAAYTGTCCACCAGTGGCCTGAGACAATCCCTTATTGCATGTAAGCCCCAGCCCTGGGGAGGGACCATCTGTTCCTGTGGCCTAGGACAGATTTGAGCAGGAGCCCTGGCAGTGAAAGGCTCTCTGCTATTCCCCTGAGCCTCCTGATCTCTTCCCTTCCACCTCTTCCCATCAGGGGAAAAAAAAAAACACCAAAAAAAACCCCCAAAGCTTTGTACTCCCAAGCATTCATTAGAGGGGGCTCTAATTGGTGTGGAAATTGGGACTGCTGCCTTTAAGTGGTGGACATGGAGCTAATGGAAGTGGGATTTTATTGCTGGGGATGTGCAGCTCCTTTGAAGTGGCAGGGATCAGCAGCCAGGGGGGTTTTTCTGTTCCATCACAGTGAGGTTGATCCCTGGTTATTTCCCTCTTGCTCTGACCCATGGATGGGTTATGATGTCCTTCTCACAGGTTCCAAGGTTTTCCTTGCCAAAAAAAAAAAAAAAAAAAGTTTGAGTTGCACTTTTAAATAAGAATTACATATTAAAAGGTTTGGAGTCCAGCAGAAAATTAAGACTTGGACTCAGCTGGTTTTTAGGGTTTCTGTGTGTGTTTAGGGTTTCTCTGTGTGTGTTTAGGGTTTCTGTGTGTGTTTAGGGTTTCTCTGTGTGTTTAGGGTTTCTGTTTGTGCTTCCTCACCTGTGAGCCTCCCATCTGAGCCAGAGCAGTGGGACTTTGGTCTGAATCATCCCAGCAAAGAAAAATCAGGATGAATTCTCCAGCCACCACAGCTCTCTCGTTTTCCAACCTGTTCTCTCTGCCTGGGAAGGGCCAGGGCAGGCTCTTGCACTGCTTGATTCTCCCCACAAATTTTGTCTGTGCTGGTCCAGGTGCCACCAATCTCTGCTCTGCACATCCAGGGTGAGACCCAGAGGGACCAAACAGCTGGAAATTTCCTTTTTGGGGAAAACAAACTCATCCCTCTCCCTGCACCCAGCGTTGCTTTCTCTTGGTGTGCAAAGGACACTTCCAACMCCCAGGCCTGGCTGGTTGGGGCACAGAAGTTCTGTGCCAGAGCCCAAACTTTGTGTTCTGAGCCCCGGATGTGCAGGGTTTCAAAGGGAGGAATCTGCCAGAGGCGACAGCATTCCAAGGATAAATCCTGTGAGGAGAGCGAGGTGGGAACGGGGCAGTGGGGGACACGGGGGTGTGCAGAAAACAGGAGGAATGTGCACTGTAAAAACCTGCTCTTTACATGAAAAGTCCCACATCTGAGCCGTGTGCTGGCTGTGATTTATTGCTCAACCTCCCCGAGGATGGGCCAGGTCCTGCCTGGGGGGAAGCTGTGTCCCTTGTCCCATAAAGGACAGGCTGTGGGACAGGGCGCTGCTGCAGGAGGGATGTGCTGCTTTGGAGCAGGGATGCCTTTCCAGCTGCGTTTGGAGGCTGTGCTTTGAGGAAAAGGGAAAAAAAAAAAAGGAGCCCTCAGGTGCATTTCCAKCCCCTTTTCCCCTGAGGAGAAAAGCCAAACTTACCTCCTGGGCAGGACCTGGTGCGAGGTGAGGCTCCAGCAGATCGCCACAGCTGCAGCTTCCCCAAACCAAGGCAAAGCTTTAAAYGCCTTCCCGAGGAATTCTCCTCCTCCTGGGGCTCTGCTGGGGTGGAGAGCACAGGATTCCCTGGCACAGGGGCACTGGTGGGGCACTGGGGGCAGAATCCGTGGCGCTGGACCCGCCGCTTGCCCATCAATGTGCGCCCTGTTGTGGCAGSGAGGGCTCCTGGGGAGCAAACCAGCAAAAAAACGCTGGGAAAACGGCTTTTAGATGGAGCCAGGGCCTATCTGGTTACAGAYTGCCTTTCTGCCAGCACAATGGCTGCTTTATTGTCCCCATGTGCTCGGGGATGTGCCCGTGTCCGTGCTCGCATGGGATCCCTGAAAGCAGCCAGGGCCTTAAAATCACATGGAGCTCCTGCCAGAGCCCAAGGAGTGCCTGGGCTTCATGAGCATCCCAGCCTCGTGCTCTTGGGATTTGTGGAAATTCCACCTGGGCAGCCATTTCTGCTCCTCGTTCCTCTCTCACCTTTCCCACCTTGGGAATCGTGGGGAGTTTTGTTGGAGGTGTCCTGAGCTCCTCCGTGATGGATTTCACTGCCTTGGTGCAGACTTTCCTCATTGGGCCAATTAAAACGTTCATCTGAATGTTTGTGAAGGATCTGGCAGTGCCTCATCCTTACCTCCCACCAAAACACACAATGTTCTGTATGGAATTAGAAATGTTTTAGCTGCTCTGCCTGATCTTGGGGCGCTGCTCCTGCGGGCACTGAATTTGTGCACTCCCCCAGTAAAGCAAAGGATGCATTTCCTATGAACAATCACCCCACTGAATCCCCCTGCAGCTGTAACACTTCCCCTGTTCTCAGCCTTTCACACTTGCATTTCATTGTCAGGCATGCTAGCAGCAGACTATTCCTGTTGCAAGTGGAGCGTGGCGGAGGGTTCTCCAGGTGAGTGGATTTCTGTGGTGGCAGTTTGGGATGCTGGGATTTAGCTGCTTTTGCACTTGGGCCTTTAGGTCCCCCCGAGTGTTTCTCGGGGTTTAAGGGGCTGTGTCTGTCTGATTTTTGTGCCTGGGTGCCATTTGGGGTCGAGATGCCTTTGGGGTGTGGTGACATCACTCAGGTAATAAAAGGGTTCTGTAGTTTTTGCCGTGCTTCACRCAGGAGCCATTAACAAACACCCATGGAAAACACAGGACACCAAAAAGCTGTTTTAAAAAAGCAGGATGAGAATCACTCTCAGTCCTTCCTCTGGGAGAGCCCCTGGGGATGTCCAAAGCACAACAGCAAAGCACTGATGGCAAAACCTGCCTGCAGAAGGGATTGTTCAGGATCTCGTTCCTGGGTTTGACACCTGACTGCTGAGAGCAGGAACTGATTTATCCCGAGGTGTTTCCTCTCCCCACTCACTCCCCGAGGAGCTGGGCACAGATAACCCCTGTCTGCCCCCGTGCTTTGTACCAGCACCCAGCAGGTCCTGGGGAAAGAAGCAGGGCTGCTGGAACTTTCTCTATTTTTATCTGTGTTTCCTGTGGAGATTGACCACGATAGACTCGTAATCTTCTCAGGTGTGTCCACGCCAAAGCCAGCTCATCACCGAGGCTTAGACAGGTTATTCTCTAAGCTTCCAGCCTTGGAGCCCAGGAACAAACCCTTCCTTCCCACAGGGAGGCACATCCCCTGTGYTTGTCACCTCTCCCAAGTGACAAATCTAGAGCCAGCACCACAGGGGCAGGGCTGAGCTTAAGCAGGGACAGCTTAATTCTGCCCCAGGTGATGGCCAGGGCCTGCTCTCCAGCTCTGAATTCACCCCATGAAGGGGAGAGGTGGGGACAGAGCAAAAGGTGTGGAGCTCATCCACCCCCAGGAGCCCAAAGTGCTGTTCTGCCTTTCCTTTTTCTTGGGAGTTTTTCCATCAGAGAAATGGAAAACCTGGGATTTTGGGTTGTTTCCAGTGTTAAACATCCCTGCAAGTTTTGGTTTTCCTTCTGGCACTGTCCTCACTGCTGAGACAGAGGTCCCTGGCAGTGGTGTCACCAGTGAGGGACACGTTTGTCACCACTGCTGAGGTGACAACTGTGGGTCATTTCTGTGCCAGGTTGGCTCACTGGGGTTTTCCTCTTCCCATGGAAGTGCTGAGGCTCCAGAGGAGATCATTCCTGTAAAGCAGCAGTTCCAGCCTCGTGGTTTTTTGTTTCAAAGCGCTGCAATCTTAAAAGAAGTCAAAAAAACTCCCCTAAACATCCAAAACAAACCCCAAAAACTCAAAGCCCCGACAAAAGATCTGGAAGAAAAAAGGGAGATTAAGCCAAGATTAAGATGTTTCAGGTCTTGGCTAACCCATGGCCCTTCCCTCCTCACAAGAAAACAGCAAAGTCCCAAAAGTGCTGGTGCTCCCAGCTGGARAAGGAAGATCTGGAGATAAACCTCAAGTTTGGATGTTTGGATTTAACTTAAAACAACACCTTGTTGCAAAATACCAACGCTCTGCTGAAGCTGAGTGAGGGGGAGGAGGAATGAGCCATGTAAATGTGGTGTTGCTTCCTGACCAAATAAATACTCTGAGGAGATTTTTTGGAAATCTGAGGAGATTTCACTGGAATGACCAATCCCATTCCAGTGGTGGGAGATCCTGGATCAGCCAGTGCCTTTATGGATCACTGAGACAGCAGCTCCTGGTGCCCTGAGAGAAGGAAAAATCCTTGCAACAGATGCAGGGGGACCAGAGTGTCCCACACTGGATCAGTCAGGTTGGAGAAGATCTCCAGGGTCACCAGTCCAAGCTGTGCCCCATCCCCCAGAGCCCCGAGTGCCACCTCCAGGCATGCCTTGAGAAGCTCAGTGACAATGCTGGGCAGGTGAGGTGACCCCCAGGGACAGCCTGGAGATGAGATGTGACCATGGAGGATGCAGGGAAGGAGGCAGTGACTCCAGGGCTGTGCCCCCTGCAGCAGTGGATGGCAATTCTTGGATCTCAGATCCTGTGTTTATCTTCTGTTCTAAGCAAAAGATGAAACTTAGGCTCAGCTTTGATACCCAAGCTTCAGGTGCCTCATTCAATTGTTCCTAATTGGGGTTTTGGACCAGAGTAGCTCCTGAAAAGACAGATGGTGGAGGATCTTGAATGAGGACTGCAGCTTTGTGCAGAWAATTTGGTGGGAAAACCTTCATGTTTTGAGAGGTTCTGTAGGGAAGAGCTGTGACCTGTGAGCCTGGAAATCACTGCATGGGGGTTTTGTGACCTGCCAACATCACAGAGTCCAGCCCAGCTTGGGTTGGAAGGGACCAAAGCTCATCCTCTTCCAGCCACACCTTCCACTATCCCAGGTTGCTCCAAGCCCCATCCAAGCCCAGACACCTCCAGGGATGGGGCCCTGAGCCATTTCTGATGGGAAGAATCCCTCCATTTATCCTGCTAAAAGATGCCAGTTAAGAGTTAATCATTGATGCTGGTGAAAGATGGAGGGCTGAGCTTTCAGTTCATCTTATCTGTGTCCATGCTGAGAGAGTCTTCTGCTCCTGTGTCCCTGCTGAGGGTGGTGGGATCCCTGAAATCTCAATTTCTGGGGCTGGACACCTCGTGCCTCAAGGGACACGTTCCATTTGGCAGCTCAGGATTTGCCAGGGTAACTTGGAGAGCTCTGGCTCCAGCTGCTGTGGCTGGAATGAGAAATAAAGCTCATTTACCTCCCTGAAAACACCCTCGTGCCCACKGATTGTCCCCTTCCTCCTCCTCTTGGAGGCCTCTCCACTCAGTTCCCCAGAAGGGAGCTGGTCAAGAGGATTTTTTTTTTTTAAATCTTCCCAAACCAAGTTCCCAGTCAAAGGAAACGTCAATAAAAATCAGCTGTGGGACGTTKTCATGTTGGTGCTGGCACCAACACTGCAGGTGGTGCCCAGAATTGCAGTTGGTGAGGACAGGAATGATTTTTTTGCTCCAGGATCCTGCAGGACCAACCCCTTTCCTGAGCCAGCCTCGGTCTTAGCTCCTCTAAAACACCTCCAGTGTTTTAGACAGAGACTTTGCTCCAGAGCTTCACCAACCTTATGTCCAGCTGTGATCTGGGATTTCTGCCACCTCCCAAGTGCAGGTTTCCATGCTGCACTTGAAGCTCCTGTCTTACTGGGGGAAAAATCAGCAAAGATGATTATTCCCTGCTTACCTGCACCAGCCTGGATGTATTTACACCTGGGAATGCAGCCCAAAGCCTGCCCAGTGCCCTTTCTTTTGCTGCCCACTGAGGGCAAACATTTCATTTTTTGCAAGTCCTCTGGCTTGGTTTTTTTTTTTTTTTAATTTTTCATGTATTAAAATCTCCTCATTCTGAACCCTTGATGAGAATTCTTCCATCACCTCTTCCAAAGCCTCCCTTGGCTCCGAAAGGAGCGTGGTGATGAGATGGTATCTGCTGCCCTGTGTGCTGGAGCCCTGCAGTGCATTCCTGAGCACAGGAATTCCCACTGGATTCCTCAGCCCCCGAGGAGGGGAAGGAGAAGGTGCAGGAGTTTTTACCACTGAAGGCTTTTGCAGGATGGTACCAGCACAGTTTGCTCTGGTTTCCCCTCAGTGTTGACGGAAACAAAGTCCTCTGAATGAGCTGGACATCAGTGGCCAAGGAAGTCCAGTGGGAAATTCCACTCTTTTCAGCCTTTTCCATTTGCTGCTGAAGGAGAGGGCTGAGGGACTCACTGACTCCTGACTCTGCAGTGCTCACATTGCAGCACTTACTCCTTTGGTGTCCACGAGAGCAGAGCAGGAAGAGCCARCCTTGGCCTGTGGAGCCCCTGGATCCCCAGCAGGATTCCCTGGATTCCCACCAGGAGGGGAACCTGCAGCTCTCAGGGCTTTCATCAGGTGATGYTGCCTTGCTGCAAACCAATGTCCTCCTGTGCTCCCTGAGGGGCTCCAAGGAGTTTACTCCAGTCCTTGTGCACTTTCCATTCTGTGCCATAAGAGAACTCCCCAGAGCAATGATTCTGTGCTGCTCCATGGCCCCAGACCTGTGTCCCTGCTCCTCCTCCGTGCCCAGCAGTGTCCAAGACTGGATGTGGCACTGGGTGCCATGATCTGGTTGAGGTGTCAGAACATGGGTTGGACTCGATGATGTTAAAGGTCTCTTCCAACCTAGAAATTCTTTGTGATTCTGTGTGATTCTGTGGTTCTTGTGCCATCACAACCTGTGGAGCCATCAGCTCCCCTCAGGTGACAGCTCCTCTCTTGGGTTCTTCCCTCTAGCACGAGGGTGTTGAGGAGCTTCACACCATCTTCCCCTTCCTGCTGGGTCAGCCTGGCTTGGTACCACAGGGCTGGGCATTGCCTGGCACTCCCTGCATCCACATGGGAATGCTTCCCCTCCCCTTCCAGGGGCTGCTCCCAGGGCTCTCTGCCTTGGCAGGACTCTCTGATCATTCCTAGATGTTGTTGAGGAAGATTTTTCACTTTGTGAAGGGAAGAGCTTTTCCCGAACTTGTGCTGACCATCAGCCTGGTGGCAGTGGTTGCTGTTGTCTGGTCAAGAGTGGGGCTGGTTCCTGCCTCCTCACCCTCCTGGGTTTTTAGATCTTGAGTTCCTGTGTGAGCTCCAAGTGGAAAAGGTTTCATGGAAGGTCCTGCTGTTTGAACTTGCTGTGATGGGGAGGATGGAGCCAGGAGGACATCCCTCACTGCAGGAGTGACTGGCAGTGGAATTACAGACCGTCCCATCCCTCCCAGCCATTCCACGTGGCTTTGGGAATTCCACATGCGCTCTTCAGGATGSTGGAATTCCACAGGCAATGGCTTCCCAGTGCCACAGGGCAGCCATGGATGGGATCTTGGGCAGGAATTGCTGCCTGGAATTGCTGGGATTGCCAGAGCAGCTGGGGCTGCCCCTGCATCCCTGCAGTGTCCAAGGAAGGATTGGAGCAGCCTGGGACAGGGGAAGGTGTCCCTGCTCGTAGCTGGTGGCTGGAACTGGGTGATATTTAAAGCCCCTTCCCACCCAAACCATTCCATGATTCCATGGCCTGAGCTTCTCTGCACTGACTGGGAGATGAGGATGGGCTCAGCCTGGGGTACCAGGAAGAACCAGGATGTCCCTGAGCAGCTCAATATTCCATATCCTGCAGCACTGGGAATGGAGCTGAAGCTAAAGCCTTGTCCATGCTCTCTTTGATCTCAGGGGTGAGGAGCTGTTCAAGCAAGGCAGAAACTGGCACTGGTGACCCAAACAACCCCGGATGTCCAGGGCGTTTCTGATCCTTGTCCCCAATTCCCTGGSCACTGAATCATCCCACCCACCCAACCTTTTCCCCTAAAGCTCTTTGGGGTGGTTTAAAGGGGTCACATGCGATGCAGGATCAAAACAGGATGTAGGATCTGTGCCAGGTGAGATTTCTTTATCAGACGTGGYGTGACTTTCCACCTCTGACCCCTGTGTCTGTTCTCAGGTAGATCCTGACTTCTCCTTGTTCTTCCATCAGCTGAATCCTTTCTCTGCTGGAGCAGCAGGAGTTTCRTCCTCTCCTCTGGCCCATCACAGTCCCCTGGCTGAAATGCAGCTGCAAACCTTGTCTGACCCAGCCTTAGAGTCCAACCTCAGCCCCCTCGCAGTCAATCAGCTCCAACTTTGATTCAACCCCCAAGGCCTTCCATGGGTCTTCTCCTCCCTTGGCCACCCTCATGTCCTGCCCATTCCCCCATGGCATCACCAGCCATGCTGGACCCTCCTTCCCCCCAAATTCAGCTGATCCTGCACCAAAAACCATCTTTCTTTGGGATGTGGCAGGGCTGGTGCTGTCCCAGCCCCTCYCTTGTGCCTGGAGCTGGCTCCTCATCCCTGCTGAGGACAGCAGGGGCTTTTTGGGGGGGTTTCACAGAGGCTGCATCTCCCTGGGAGCCCGTGGTTTGTGCTGCTCTGTGTGGGATCCATCTCCTCTGCTGCTGTCCCTCCCAGGCAGGAGCTGCTCCGAGCACCCCAAATTCCAACGGGATCCCATTTCTCACGGCCCTCCCTGGCCCTGCTCCGCTTTCTCTGTGGAAATGGATTCTCCAAAGACTCAATCAGTTGGTTTGGGGTTGGTTTTTTTTGTGTCTCATGGATTTCCTGTTTTTAATACAATTGCGAGGGGCTGRAGTGCACGCAGTGGATTAACATATGCCGGCTAGATTAGGGCTAATCAGGGCGCGGGGCTGAGCAGATGCAGCGCGGGGCCAATGCCAGCCCTGATTACGGCCTCTCAGTGCTTTAATCGTCTCCTCCCAAGGGCGATGAGCCCTGCCCCGATGCACAGCACAGTCTGCAGCCCTCTCCTCCCGGGGTTTGCTACCAGCCCTGGCAGGAAGGGCTCCACGTCATCTGCTGAGGCGATTTGCGTTAATCCCGCGCACGGCGGGGTCCTCATGGAGACCTCCCTGCACTCCCAGAGGTGGCCAAGCCTTGTCTGAACCAACTCACCCTTCCCAAACACCCCCCTGGGGTGGCCAGGGCTCACCAGAGCCTGGGTTTGGCACAGAGATGGCGGCTGGAACGTGGCCCCTGGGGGTGGTGGTGGCTCTGCCCCTTGTTGGGGTGTCTATGTGTTGTTTGATCTCCTCTGGGTTAACAGCCTGGGAGCCCAGAGGGCTTAGTTGGCTTGTTGGTCTGCAGCAGGGATTTGAGGTGCATCCCAGGCCAGAGCTCCAGCTCCTGTTTAAACTGGGATGTGCTGTGTTCTCCCAAAGGGTCTGCTTGGAGATTTCCTTCAGCAGGGCTCAGCCTGAGCTCTCCTTTCTCATTTCTTCTGTGGCCTGGAATTCCCAGTGACCAGAAAGCGCCCTGGGAGCCTCCTCCTGAGCACCCAGCCAGGGGAGCAGTTCCGTGGCTGGGCTGGGGGAATGCGGCCAGGAGCCCTCAGGACGGGGGCTCAGCTGTGGCACCGCGAGGGGAGGGACRGGAGCAGCCCCAGGGTCACCCACCTGGTCAGCACGATTAACTCCTAAGCTTTCCTGTCTGCACCCAGAGTTATCCGAGGACACGGAGCTGCCTCTGTTATCCAACCAGTGTCCTTGGCAGGGCTCTGCTCCTGCTCCTCAGCCCGAAGGCACCACACTGCTTTTCTGGGAAAGCCTCTCGGGGGAGCCTGGAGTCGTGCTGGGGCTGGCCATCCATCCCATGCTGCTGCTGCTGGAAGGATTTGTTAACCTCAAAAACCTGTTTTTTCCCCCCAGCAGAGGTGTGGGTASTTTCTGAAATGCCTAAAAGATCTCACTTGTCCAAATCCCCTTGGCCAAGGTGGGCACAGGGATAACACCAGAGTAGAATGATGGATTTTCTCCTCCCAGCCTGCAGCGTTTGCCATTCCCCTCCCCTGCCCTGAGTGCTCCTTGCTGTTTGTTCCACCTCTTTCCACCCTTCACATCCCASTCACCCTCAGGGGCCTCGTTGTTTTGTTGTCACCCTGGTTGGTGTTTCCTGGCTCACCAGGACTGCGGCGTTCCCCTCCCAGCCCGAGGCTTTRCCAGCTCCATCCTCAGCCTGGAGCCACCTGATCCATTCCTGCAGCTGGGCCAGCCTCAGGAAAAGCTGCTTCCACTCTGCTGGACCCATCCCTGCCTGGGGAAGGGCTGAGGAAGGGGGGATTGCTTTCCTTTCTCTGATTCCTGTGTCACACACACACCTGTGAGAGCCTGGGGCCGTGCCAGGAGCAAGTTTGGCTTGGCCAGGTTGGTCCCACACTGCCCTTTCCCTGTGAGGGGACAAGGACCTGGCTGGGGTGGAGAGGGAGCAGGAGCAAGGGAATTGTGTTGGAGAGGGAGCAGGAGCAAGGGAATTGTGTTGGAGAGGGGTTGTAATGGATGCAGAGCAATGGGATCCTCTTAGTGTCACTGGTGGGGAGATCTTTGAGTGACCTACAGAGTCACAGGGGCCGGGAGAAGCCAAATTTATCCCTTCCTCAGCCCCACAGTTCCCAGTTCTGGGCATATCAAATGGAAAATGTGTGTATGGAGGGTGTTCCTCCTCAGTGGGGGATCCCTGATGGGCTGTGGGGTGGGTGGGAGCAATCCCTGCCTGCAGGAAAGCTCAGCCTGATGGCTTTGGCCGAGCAGGTCCCCAAAACACGGCTGGGTTGGGTTCCTCCTCCAAAATCCATGTTCTTTCTTTCCTCCTCATCCTTATTCCCTCCCTGCAGCCACACAGCCCCGGGGTGTGGGCCCCGAGGTGCTGCCACCCATCCCAACCCCATCCCATCCCTGCTCCCATCCCAACCCCATCCCATCCCTGCTCCCATCCCAACCCCATCCCAACCCTGCTCCCACCCCTCTGGCTTCCTGAGGGGCAGATCTGTCCTTGTCGAGGCAGTCACGAAACAGAGACCACAAGCAGTCTCCCATTATTGCTGGTTGGTAGCTCACCTAACTCCAGGTGTTTTTGATAGGAGAAAATCAGGTCCTGACCTCCCTGTGGCTTTCACCGGCCACTCTCAGCTACACCAGCGTCCCAGTGGGGCACTGTGGGAGTGGAGATGGTCAAAACACACAAACTGCTTCCTTAAAAACTTCTGGGGGCTCCAAGTCTCAGGACTTTATTGTCTATGAATCTTTCATATCAATCAGAAGGCTTCACACACCAACACCTTGCCATTTAACAGTCTCTATCCTATTTCCCAAAGGCAGCTCTGAGCAGCTCTCAGGCTCTGTCCATTCCTGCCAGCAGCAGTCAGTCAGTTCTCCTTCTTCTCTCTTCCTTCTCACAGCCCCAGCTCACTCCAGCCTGGCCCTGTCAGCCCGGTGCAAAGTCTTACCTTGTCTGTCCCCTGCACCACCTCCTGTCCCTGGGTCTCCACAGCAGCAGAGCCCAACTGAACTGGAACCCAAGCCCTCCCAGCTGCTCACTCTTTATCACCCCCAGAGCTGGGAGAGCAAGGCTGTTCCCACTCTGGGATAATTAACACAGCTGCAATTCATCAGAGGCAAGGTTACCTTTAGTACCAACTCTTTGTGTCCCCACACTCTTTACCTGTCTTACTACGCAGATCCAGCACGGATCATTCATGCAGCAGGGACACAGTTGGGTGGAGGTCACTGTCCYTCCTGACTGCTCTTTGCATGGATGGAATGGTTTGGGTGGGGAGGAGCTTTAAAGATCATCCAGTTCCAACCCAGACCATGGCAGGGACATCTCCCATGACCCCAGGCTGCTCCAATCCTTCCTTGGCCATTGCAGGGATGCAGGGGCAGCCCCAGCTGCTCTGGCAATCCCAGCAATTCCAGGCAGCAATTCCTGCCCAAGATCCCATCCCTGGCTGCCCTGTGGCACTGGGAAGCCATTGCCTGTGTCCTGTCCCTGCAGGCCTTGTCCCCAGTCCCTCTGCAGCTCTCCTGGAGCCCCTGCAGGCCCTGCCATGTGCTGGGAGCTCTGCCTGCAGCCTTCCCTTCTCCAGGGGAACATTCCCAGCTCTCCCAGCCTGGCTCCAGAGCAGAGAGCACCTCCAGCCCTGGGAGCAGCTCTGTGCCCTCCTCTGCATTTGCTCCAGCACCTCCCCATCCCCATGRACTCCAGAACACGGCGCTGCTGTGACAAATCCAGAGGAAGCCCCACATCCCTCCTCTCTCCTCCAGGCGGGACAACCCCGACCCCCCAAATCCCCCCTCCCAAACCCCCCAAACCCCTCCTGACGCCGCTGTCCCGTTGTGTCCCCGCAGGGCTGGTGCAGATCCCGGTGAGCATGTACCAGACGGTGGTGACCAGCCTGGCCCAGGGCAACGGGCCGGTGCAGGTGGCCATGGCGCCGGTGACCACGCGGATAGCGGACACAGCCGTCACCATGGACGGCCAGGCCGTCGAGGTGGTCACCCTGGACCAGTGACACAGCTCCTCATCTCTCCCTTGGGCTTTTTTTTTTTGACGCCTCTCCAGAGATGCAATCAGGTGGCAGTTGAGTCTCTCCCAGCTTTTGGAAGCGGAAAAGATTTTTCTTTTTTGTTTTTTTTTTCTCCTTTTTTTCTGTTTATTTTTGGTAAAACGAGAAAAATTGCAAAAAAAAAAAAACCAAACCAAATCCTGGCAGAGGATGTGTGTCAAGTGCATTTTTTTTCTAGCGCCACTCTGCTCTCTGGGAGGAGCGAGAAGCCAAATTGTGACGGGACTTTGATTCTGAGGAGGTGGAAAAGGAAATGGAAAAACAAAAATAAAGCGACCCTTTACGCCCCCCGTTTTTCCCCCACGTGGGATCGAGCAGGAGGAGGCTGGAGGGGCAGCACGGACACCCTCGGCCAGCACCGACCTCGACAGCAAATTAGGTATCAAAGATTTTAATATGGACTTTTATATTCCAAAAAAAAAAAAAACCCACCCGAAAAAAAAAAAAAAAAAAAAAAAAAAAAAAAAAAAAAAAAAAAAAAAAAAAAAAAAAAAAAAAAAAAAAAAAAAAAAAAAAAAAAAAAACGAAAAAAAAAAAAACTAGTTTGGGGAAAAAAAGACTCCTGTCCTGGGAAGAAGAAGAAAGAAAACTGTAAAGAAATGCATGTGTGACTGGAGGGGGTGGAGCCCTCCCGGAGGATGATGCTCCTCAGGAGCTGCCGCAGGATCCGCCCCGCCCGGCTCCCCTTGGTGCACACTGGAGACCCGTTCCTACTTCTCTGCTCTCGTACCTGCCATTTTAGATCCTTGGGGTTTCTGTTTTTCGTTCGTTTGACTCTTTTTTTTTTCTTTATTATTATTATTATTGTTGATGTTGTTGTTGTTATTATTATTATTTCCCTGTTCCGTGGCTCCAGACTGGAGTGGAAGCGCCTCCAAAGGGGCTCTGGCTGTGTCCCCCCCTTTTATTCCCACCTCATTCCCAGGATTTCCCTCATCCAGGAGCCACCTCCCATTCCCTGCTGCCACCCCCGACCTCTCCTGCCGCAATTCCCACAGGAAAAGCTTCTCCTGAAGGGGGGGATGCCAGCGAGACCCTTCCCTTTGGGGTTCCCCCTTCCCCCCATCCCGCTCCTGCCCTGTGCCTCTCCCAGCACGGTTTGAACCCCAAAATCCTTCCCAGGAGGGCAAAACAAACACACAAAGCCTTTGGGGTGGGGTGGGGTGTTTTTATTGGGGTACAGATTTTACTCAGCATCCCCTGTGCCCAGCCCACCCCCCGCCCCCCCAGCACTTCCCATGGGATCTCATTTTGGGGGCTCCTTTTGGGGGTTTTTTTATGACGATTCCCAAGCGATTCCAGTTCTGCACGTCTCGCTCCGCCTTGGAGGAAGTTTTCAGATTCTTGTATTTACTTGTTTTATATTGAGGGGGGGTTAAAAAGGACCCCAAACCCCCCAGGACAAACAGACCTAGAGATGTTCTTTGTACACAGTTCTTCAGTCCTTTTTTTCCGAGGGGAGGGAGATCTTTTCCATACAAACAGTCCTGGTTCTCCAATCCACCACGTTGGTTTTTTTTTTGAGGGTTATATTTTTTCTTTTCCCCCCTAATGATTATTATTTTTTTATCGTCGTTGTGAAGATGTCGGTGGCTTGCCAAGTCAGTGTTTCTTTGGATGAAATGAGGTTCTTTTAGTCCCAACCCCCCCAAAAATAAAGAGACAAAAACCAGGCAAATAGCAGAGCATGGACCCCCCCCTTGTTTTCCCGGTGTCTGTTATTGCCTCATTCAATAAATTGTTACAAATGTGTCTACCTGCGTGTCCAGCTCTCCTGGTTTGGGGGATTTGGGGAATATTTGGCAGCCCTCCCTCCCTGGTGGGTGTTTTGGGGTTTGCTCCCTCCCGTTTGGGGTTTGCTGGGGCTGGGCAGGAAGAGCTGAGCATCACCAGGATGGATTTGGGCTTTAGTCCCTCTTTTTTTGGGTGCAATTTATCCCATTTTCATCTTCCAGCACCAACCTTAGGAGCGCTGGAGCATCCCCCCGTGCTCCCACCCAGGGGCTGAGCCGGTTTTGGGGTGAATTCCTCCCTTTTCAGCCCCTTCTCACCCCCAGGGCGGTGGTTTTTAGAAGTGCAAACCCAAGGAGGAGCCCAGAAACGCAGGGATGTGTTTCAGCAGTTTTATTCGAACGGTGCTTGCCGGATGGGGGGGGTTCCTGGGGGGAGAGGGAGAGCAGGAAGAAGCTGGAAGGACAAAAAGAAGGGAGGACAGGAGGGATGGGGCAGCTCCCGGGAATGCCCCGGCTATTCCCGCGAGCTGGAGCCGATCCCTCGCTGGGATTTGGGGGTTTGGGGACCTTTGGGGAGCCCAGGACACGCCACGAGCGGGCCGAGGTGGCCCAAAGGGGCCCGGGTCCGGCAGCAGGGCCGGGGGAGCGGCTCGGGCTGGCAGACGCTGCCGGSAGCGTTTTAATCTTCCTTAATCGGCCTTTAATAAGCGGGTCAGAGCCTCCTGCTGGGGCGGCTCCGGCACCAGCAACCTCCTACTGGGAGGGACTGCGGGGGCTGCAGCCACACCAGTAACCTCTGCTGTGTACTGGGAGGGACTGGAGGGGCTGCAGCCACACCAGTAACCTCCATCTCATACTGGGAGGGACTGGTGTGGCTGGATCCTACACCAGTAACCTCGTACTGAGAGACTGGAGAGGCTGGATCCACACCAGTAACCTCCACCTCGTACTGGGAGAGACTGGAGGGGTGGGATCCTGCACCAGCAACCTGTGCTTTGTACTGCGAGGGACTGGTGGGGCTGGACCCTGCACCAGTAACCTGCATCTCGTACTGGGAGGGACTGGACCTACAGCAGTAACCTCCACCTCGTACTGGGAGGGACTGGTGGGACTGGATAGTGCACGAGTAACCTCCATCTCATACTGGGAGGGACTGGAGGGGCTGGATCCACACCAGTAACCTCTGCTTTGTACTGGGAGGGACTGGTGGGGCTGGGCCCTGCACCAGTAACCTCCATCTCATACTGGGAGACACTGGTGGGGCTGGATCCTCTCCCTCCCCCAGCCTGGGCACTACAGGGGGTTCCCCAGGCACTGGGGGGGTCCCTGTGTGGATTTCCTGCCTCTGCCCCCCCCACCCCCCAGCATTGCTGTGCCCACGGGGGGCCCTGAACTGCRAACTGGGCCCCCAAATTGCAGCGTTTGACCCCAAAAACGCGGCGGGGAGGGGCCAGGAGGGAGCGGGGTTTTGAGGGCTGATCCTGGGGACGCTGATCCCGCTGGCACCGGCGGCATTTTGGGGTGGAGCCTTTGGAGGGGGCGGT
>CADDXX010000551.1:356436-378443 GCA_902810485.1 Alauda arvensis | reverse complement strand
TGGGGGGAAATAGCTGAGACTTTGGATATTTTCTATGGGAAATACCTGAGATTTTTGGATTTCTGTGGGAAAATAGCTGAGATTTTGGAATTCTGTGGGAAAACATCTGCAATTTTTGAATTCTGAGGGAAAATATATTAAACTTTGGAATTCTGTGGGAAAATACGTGAAATTTTAAATATTTTCTATGGGAAAATACCTGAGATTTTGGATTTCTGTGGGAAAATATATTAAATTTTGGAATGGTCTGGGAAAATATCTGCAGTTTTGGATTTCTGTGAGAAAATATCTGCAATTTTGGAATTCTGTGGGAAAATCCCTGAGATTTTGAGTATTTTCTATGGGAAATATCTGATATTTTGGAATTGTGAGGGAAAATATCTGAGATTTTAGAATTCTCTGAGAAAATATCTGAAATTTAAAATATTTTCTATGGTAAAACATCTGATATTTTGGATTTCTATGGGAAAATCCCTGAAATTTTGGATATTTTCTATGGGAAATATCTGAGATTTTGGATATTTTCTATGGGAAACATCTGAGATTTTTGGAATTCTGAGGGAAAATATCTGATATTTTGGAATTCTGTGGGGAAATCCCTGAGATTTTGGGTATTTTCTATGGGAAAATCCCTGAAGTTTTGGAATTCAGTGGGGAAATCCCAGAGATTTTGGAGGATTTCACACTCAAAGAAGATTTAATAAACACAAAGAAGGGGTTTCACTCACGCTTCGTCGATGTTGGGATGGAAGATTTTATTCATGAATCCTGCAAGGAGAAATGAGGGAAATGAGCAGGAAAAAACCCCAAATAAATGTGGTTTTGTTTTACAGGAGAAGCCTGGGATTGATGGAATAAGGACTACAAGCCATTCCAGCCATAAATAGTAATAATATATGTAAATGTGTAATATTTAAAATTATTAAATTTTTATTAATAATAATTTTTATCAATAATTAAATAAAATAATTAAATAAAACATTAATATAATTTTAAAATAAAGTAATTAAATTTTTATTAATGATAAAATAATAATAATGATAATTTAATAATAAATTATTAAAGCAGGCACCATTCCCACCCCATTCCCCCAAAATCCAGGGAAACCTGGAGCCAGGAAATTCAGGAAAACTCTGCACTGCAACCACAAAGCTTCTTTTGGATCCTAAAAATTCCTTTCCATGAGCTCAGTGATGAAGTGGGGTTAGAAGTGCAAAAATAAACTGAATATTTGATTTTTTAATCTATGTTTCTAATCTATAAATTTTAATCTACAATATATATATAGATATATATAGATATAAATATTAATCTATAATCTATATATTTTAATCTATAAACTGAGATTTTCTATGAGYTTGGCATCACCACATTCATCTACAATTGGGAGCCAGGGAGGCAATAATTCAAATTTTCCATCAATAAAGCAATTAATTTGCCTGTTGGTGTCTCTGGTCTCCTAAAAAATAGCTCAGGTATTTTTTATTATTATTTGGGAGGAGGGAACTCCATGTGGCTTTGTCCACATTTCACATTTCTGAATTTGAGAGGGTTTTTTTTGGTTCTGATTTAATTCTCCAAGAGGAAAACTCCATGAACATCTTCAAGGGAATTTCAGGCACAGCTTGGAAGGGTTTTGGTTTGAACTTTGGGAAAAAGGTGGGATTTATTCAAGGAAAAGCTGCTGGATTCCATTTTTTTCTCCAAGGAATGAAGCTCACATGGATAATTTGAACTCTGCAGAGAACAAAAACAAATCCAGGACCTGCTGTCCATTTATGGGCTCCTGAAAATCATTTATAATCCCTGAAATCTTTTACTTCCAACCCTGGAATAACAAGGGAAGCTGCAGAGATTGGGGTTTTGTTCTAAGCTTTGGGAAAAAGGTGGGATTTATTCAAGGAATGAAGCTCACATGAATAATTTTAATTTATGGGCTCCATAATCCCTGAAATCTTTCACTTCCAACTCTGGAATAAAGAGAAGCTGCAGGGATTTTGTTTTAAGCTTTGGGAAAAAGATGGAATTGATTCAAGGAATGAAGCTCACATGGATAATTTGAACTCTGCAGAGAACAAAAACAAATCCAGGACCTGCTGTCCAATTTTGGGCTCCTGAAAATAATTTACAATCCCTGAAATCCTTCACTTCCAACCCTGGAACAAAGAGAAGTTGCAGAGATGGGGGTTTTGTTCTAAGCTTTGGGATAAAGGTGGAATTTATTCATGGAATGAAGCTCACATGGATAATTTTAATTTGAGCTCCATAATTCCTGAAATCTTTCACTTCCAACCCTGGAATAACAAGAGAAGCTGCAGGGATGAGTGGTTTGCTTTAGGATAGAGGTGGGATTTATTCAAGGAAAAGCTGCTGGATTCCATTTTTTTTTTTTTCTCCAAGGAATAAAGCTCACATGGATAATTTGAATTTGGGCTCCAAAATCCCTGAAATCTTTCACTTCCAACCCTGCAATAACAAGGGAAGCTGCAGGGATGGGGGTTTTGGTTTAAACTTTGGGATAAAGGTGGAATTTATTCAAGGAATTTGAATTTGGGCTCCAAAATCCCTGCAATCTCTCACTCCCACCCCCAGATATCAGAGATGCCCAGAGGAGATTTCCTGAATTCCCTGAATTCCCACCATTCCCAGTGCTCCCAGTGCAGCTGGGATGGATTTTATCAGCCATGTCCATGCAGGGATAATCAGGGTGGCCCAGGAGGCTCCACCCAGGCCTGGCTGGACCAGATAAGATGGGAAAAATGGGAATTAAAGGGAAAAAAAACCCTCCCTGCAGTTTTTTGGGAGTTTTCCTGAGCTCTCCCACTGTCCTTGGAGCTTCCCAGCTTTGCCAGAGCTCGGCTTTGCTGAGCCAGCTCAGGGCTAGCAAAGGTTTTATCCATCTCAACTCTGGTCTCCAGCAAGAGGAAGATTTTTAGGGAGAAAAATGGGGTTTTCAGCAAGAGCTTGAGGAGAAAAAAGGGGTTTTTTTTAGGAAGAGGAAAATTTTGGGAAGGAAAAAAGGGATTTTTCACCAAGAGGGAGATTTTGGGAAGAAAAAAAGGGGTTTTTCAGCAAAAGCTTGAGGAGAAAAAAGGGGTTTTTTCAGTAAGAGGAAGATTTTTGGGAAGAAAAAAGGGGATTTTTCAGCAAGAGGCAGATTTTTGGGAAAGAAAAAAATGAGGTTTTAGCAAGAGCTTGAGGAGAAAAAAGGGGTTTTTCACTAAGAGGAAGATTTTGGGAAGGAAAACAGGGTTTTTCCAGCAAGAGGGAGATTTTTAGGGAGAAAAAGGGGGGTTTTCAGCAAGAGCCTGAGGTGAAAAAAGGGGTTTTTTAGGAAGAGGAAATTTTTGGGAAGAAAAAAAAGGAGGTTTCAGCAAGATCTTGAGGAGAAATAAGGGACTTTTCAGCAAGAGGAAGATTCTGGGAAGAAAAAAAGGTTTTTCCAGCAAGAGGCAGATTTTTGGGAAGTAGAAAAGGAGATTTCAGCAAGATCTTGAGGAGAAAAAATGGTTTTTTGAGTAAGAAGATTTTTGGGAAGGAAAAAAGGAGGTTTCAGCAAAGGCCTGAGGAGAAAAAAAGGGATTTTTCACTAAGAGGAAGATTTTGGGAAGGAAAAAAGGGATTTTCCAGCAAGAGGCAGTTTTTTGGGAAGTAGAAAATGAGATTTCAGCAAGATCTTGAGGAGAACAAAAGGATTTTTCAGCAGGATGAAGATTTTGGGAAGGAAAAAAGGGATTATTCAGAAAGGGACTTTCCAGCAAGAGGCAGGTTTTTGGGAAGGAAAAAAAGGAGGCTTTTTGAGGAGAAAAAAGGGGTTTTTCAGCAAGAGGAAGATTTTGGGGAGTAAAAACCAGATTTTTCAGCARTTGGAATTGGGTGAGGTTTAAGATCCCTTCCAAGCCAAAATGGAGCAGTGGAAGAATTTCCATCCCCTTTTGGACAGAAGACCCCAAAACTGGACTCTCCCCAAGACCAAAAACTTGGTTTTTTCTCCACAATAAGTGGAGTTATTATTTAAAAACCCACATAAAATAGAGCAGTGGGAGAACTTTTGAACAGAAGACCCCGAAAGTTGGATTCCCATCATCTCCAGTGCTCCCAGTTCAGCTGGGATGAAGAACCCCAACACCAAGAACCGTGGATTTTGCTCCAGGACTCCACAATAAGTGGAGTTATTATTAAAAACCCACATGAAACAGAGAAGTGGAAGAATTTCCATCCACTTTTGGACAGAAGACCCCAAAATTGGGTTCACCCCAACACCAAGACCTGTGGATTTTGCTCCACCAGTGGATTTCTTATTAAACACCCCACGTGAAATGGAGATTTAAATTGATCAACACACAAATTTGCAGCTCCTCCTCCTTCCAAAGCCCAAAACTCCTCTCTGCTTGGGATCTGAATGAACATTTTACAGACTCCAAAGCCCTTTTGTGGCACTGCTACCACCCCACCTGCCAACCTGAGGCACAAATCCCAGAGTTTGGAWGGAAAATGGGTGTTCCTTACCTATAGATGGGGATTTGAAGGGGTATTTGTCAGGAAGGTCGACTCTAACTTTCCATACTCCACCTTCATAGGGTGCTGCAGGGGAGGAAAAGCAGCCATTAGACACTCCACAGCTGAGGAGAGGACAAACACAAYCACAGCATGAAGGAAAAGGATTTTTTCCCCTTAAATTCTATGTAAGAAAAATGGATTTTAAATTAAAAAAAAACAAAATCCATCTCTGGAATAATGCTTTTCCAGAGGGATGGGGTCCATCCATGGCCACTCCTGGATGCTCCCCACCCTSCAGAAGGTGGCTGCCCTGGATTTGTCCCCACCCCCTGGGATTTGCTGATGCCTTGCCCTCTGGAATGCCATTTCCTCACTCCCCAGCACGGGGCAGTTTTTCTGGAAGGGCAGGCACAGGCACTCACTTCCTTGTGGTCCATAAAACTTCACGACAAATTCGTTGAGTCCTCCTAAGATTGTGACCTCGTGTTTGCTCTCGATCCTGAGGCAGCAGGTCAAGGAAGAAACATCCAGCACAAGGAACAAAACTCACATCCAAGGAATTCCCTCCAAGCCCCTTGACCCAAATATTCCCAATCCCAGCCCCACGTGGGGTTTCAGGCTCCTGACACATCCAAGTGGCCACAGTGACGTGGGGAGAAGCCAATTCCCCACCCTGCCCTGCCCTGAGGAACCTTGGGGTGAATCCTCAGAGTTTTCCAAGGTGTGAACCTGGATTTGGGAGAGCTCTGGGATGGGTTGGAAATAAATGCACTGAGGCTGATGAATTCCATTTTCTAACCCATGAAAATAGTGGCAGTCTCATGGTAATCTGACTGGCAAGAGCAAAAAATCTCCCAAAGCCTTGGGAGAGATGGAGTGAAAAGAGCAACTGGAAGAATCCAAGTGCTTCAGGGAGAAGGGAATCCAAAGGGAAAGGGAAGGGGGGAAAAAGGGAATCCAGAGGGAAAGACAAGTGGGGGAAAAGGGAATCTGAAGGGAAAGCCAAGTGGGAAGAAGGGAGTACAAAGGAAAGGCAAATGGGAAGAAAGGAATCCCCAAAGGAAAGACAAGTGGGAAGAAGGGAACACAAATGGAAAGGGAAATGGGAAGAAGGAAATACAAAAGGAAAACTGGGAAGAAGGGAATACAAAGGGAAAAGTGGGAAGAAGGGAATACAAAGGGAAAGGCAAGTGGGAAGAAAGGAATCCAAAAGGAAAAGAAGTGAGAAGAAGGGAATCCAAAAGGAAAGGCAAGTGGGAAGACGGGAATCCAAAAGGAAAATAAGTGGAAAGAAGGGAACACAAAGGGAAAGGGAAATGGGAATAAAGGAATACAAAGGAAAAAGAAGTGGGAAAAAGGGAATCCAAAGGGAATGGCCAATGGGAAGAAGGGAATCCAAAGGGAAAATAATTGGGAAGAAGGGAATCCAAAGGGAAAGGGAAATGGGAAGAAGGGAATCCAAAGGGAAAGGCAGGAACTCTTCCTTCCAATCGAGGCTCTGTTCCCACAATTAGTGGTGGTGTTTCAGCACTGCAGCCTGATCAGGAATTTGGCTGTAAACCAGGGTTAATGGATTGGGAATAATATCCTACAGCAATTCCCTTTCACCAAGGGCCTGGATTCCAGAACCTTGGAATCCCACTAAGAGCTGGGAGCACTCCTGGGAGAGCTGCCTGGAGCTGCTGCAGAGAGGATTTCTGTCACATTCCCACCCAGCAGCTTCTCCCATCTCCAGGGATTCTTCAGGAATGGAATCTGTCATTGCAGAAGCTCTGGGAAATGCAGGAATCTGAGGTGGATCTCCATGTCACAAACGTGCCAGGGAAGCCTCCAGCAGCACAAGGGATGAGCAGCAGAAGGGATTTGGCACATTTGGAGCATTTTGCAGGCCACATTCCCAGAGGAAGCTCCAGCACCATTCCCAGGGATGAAGAACACGGGCTCTGATCCAACGCTGATTTTTTTTTCCAAAAGGCCAAAGTCTCCCCATGGAATCCCAGAGGAATTCTGTCCCAAACAGGGCAGGAGTATCAGATCCAGAAGCTGTCTGGAGAGCCACAATGCTGAGGGACCCAGCTGTGCTGAGGGAATGTCCTCTCCTGCATCCAGGGAGGGATCTCAGTTCTGAGGAAATCCCAGCAATGAGAAACGCTCCAGGGCTTCAGCAAAGCTTGGGAAAGCCAGGAGAGGAGCACCAAGGACTTGCAGCAAGATTCCCACAATTTAAGGTGATCTCCTAATGTCCAGAATTCCCAGCCATCCCCTTGCATTGGACACTGGGGTGTATCCCCCAGGAATCCAAACACAATCCAGCATTTTTTGGCAAGACCATTTTGTCAGTGATTTTTCAGACCTTTCAGCCCACCCTGTCCARGCCAATCTCTCTGTGCCCACATCCTCTCTTCAGTGCACTTCTCATCAGTCAAAAGAGCCAAGCAATTCATGGATGAGGACTCTGAACATTCCTGATTCCAGGGGTTCATCCTGGAAGGAGCCTCTGTCCCCAGAGCAGGACACAGAGCCAAGCTCACAAACCCAGCCTGGAACACATCTCACGCCCTCAAATGCTTCAAAACCATCACCCAAATCCTTCCCAAGACTTCTGGCCTTGCTGCTTTTATCTCCTCATCACCTCAGGATTGCAACTGGGCCTGGTGCCAAAAAAAAGCCAGTGGAAAAGTCAAGGGAAAAGAGAAAAACCTGGATCTGAGTCAGATTTCTGAATTGAAAATCCATAGAAATGGAGAAGTGAGTGCTGAGGGCCTGAAGATAAATTATCTTAGTCCAGGATTATGAGGAGAATTTTACCCCCAGCAAATGCTGGGAATATTGAGATGATGCTGTGGAAGCTTGTTTTTAAACATCAGCTTGGAAGGGCTGGAAGGACAGAGCCAAGGGGATTTTAGGGCTCCTCACCCAGGGATTGAAAGGTGCCAGCTCCAAGGCTGAAGGGGGATTTGAGGAGAAACACCCAGCTCTGTGTGACAGCAACAGCCCAATCCAAGTGACAGCAACACCCAGCTCTGGGTGACAGCAACAGCCCAATCCCAGTGACAGCAACAGCCTGTGACAGCAACAGCCCAAAACCTGTGACAGGAACAGCCCAATCCCTGTGACAAGGAACACCCTGTGACAGGAACAACCCAATCCCTGTGACAACAAAAGCCTGTGACAGCAACAGCCAGCTCTGTGTGACAGGAACAGCCTGTGACACCAACAGCCTGTGACAGCAACACCCCAGCTCCCTGTGACAGCAACAGCCCAGAGCACCCTGTGACAGGAACACCCTGTGACACCTGTGATAGCAACAGCCCAAAACCTGTGACAGGAACAGCCCAGAGCACCCTGTGACAGGAACACCCTGTGACACCTGTGACAGCAACAGCCTGTGACAGGAACAACCCAGCTCTGTGTGACAGGAACACCCTGTGACACCTGTGACAGGAGCAGCCTGTGACACCAACAGCCCACTTCCTGTGATAGGAGCAGCCCACTTCCTGTGACACCAACACCCTGTGACAGGAACACCCCAGCTCCCTGTGACAGGAGCACCCCAGCTCCCTGTGACAGGAGCACCCCATGACAGGAACACCCTGTGACACCAACAGCCCAGAGCTCCCTGTGACAGGAACACCCTGTGACACCTGTGACAGCAACAGCCTGTGACAGCCAACAGCCCAATCCCTGTGACAGGAACAGCCTGTGACACCAACACCCTGTGACACCAACACCCCAGCTCTGTGTGACAGGAACAGCCTGTGACAGGAACACCCCAGCTCCCTGTGACAGGAGCACCCCATGACAGGAACACCCTGTGACACCAACAGCCCAGAGCTCCCTGTGACAGGAACACCTTGTGACAGGAACACCCCGTGACACCCACAGCTCACCTCCCTGCTGGGATCAAGGCTCTGCTTTCAGGCAGAACCCGTAGGAAACCCTTTCCTCCCTCAGAACAAACAGCAATTTAACCCATTTTGGTTTCTCTCCACCAGCACCAAATCCCCACAAACCCCACAGAGCCCGAGTGTGAAGCTGTGCCCATCAGTCAGGAAGCAGTGGCCTCTGTGGCTGTGCCTGTTCCAGGCTCACATCCCCATTCCCAGCACTGCAGGGCTGCATCCAATCAAACAAAAATCTGTTAGGATTTGCCTTCACACCCAGATGTCCCCAAATCCCACATGGACACCACGGCTGCAGATGCTCTGCCTGTTCWCAGGGCTCAGTGGCTTTTCCTGGCAAACATTTAACTAAAAAAGAACCCAAACAAACCCTTTCATTAAATCTCTTTCAAATTAACATCAGTTACAAGCTTGGGAAAATGAGTTTGCCAGCTAAAAATACTCAGTGAGCAACACAAATGGCCACGAGCAGCCTGAGCCAAGGAGGAGCAGAGAGCTGGAAAGTCCCATGGAAAAATGAAATTGTGCATTTTTCTGGGGGTTACAGCTGAATGAGASATGGGTTGAGGGTCATGAAGAGGAATTAAATCCTTTCCAAGGCTCTCTGTCATGTCCTCTCTTATTTAGACACTTGTCTGCAAGTGAAGGAAAGAGGAATCATGCTGAATTTGAAGGGAAATCAAACACCACACCTGAATACATTGAAATAAAAAAATAACAAATCATCCAGCTCTGCCACCCAAGCACAGAACCTGCCTCTGAGCAAATAAATCACRGTATTTTGTGACAAAAGGTGATTTAAAAACGAGATGAACACTCAGCCAGTTGAGTTTTTTCCTATTGTCAAGAGCTTGACACCACCTGTTGTATGGAAATTCCAGGTGTGAATTCTTCTGAAGTCTCTGCACCATCAATYCCCTCCCTCAGTGCACCTGATGGTTATTCATGGTTATTTCCTTACAAGAACAGCAGCACTGAGGATTTCCAGAGCTCAGCTCAGCCCCTCCCTGCCTCTGAGCCTTTGGGAGCTGCTCTGCCTCCTCCAAAGCCCCTCCTTTTCCTGCTACAAGGAATTATTATAAATATTAAGGAATATTTATCCCCATTTTCCCTTTATCCCAATTTTTCCCTGCCCCTTCCTCACATTTAGCTTCCCTCAGGCTCCTCCAGCTCAACAAAAAAAAAAGGGATTTTTACAAAAAAGGTCATAAAAAAGCTGTGGTTTTTTAGCAAGAGGTGGATTTTTAGCACCTGAAGTGCTGCAAACTCCTGGAGAACTCCAGGCTAAAAGTATTAAAATCCATGGGTTTTCCTCAAGCCAGGAATTCTCACTGCCACAGGGCACCCTCCCAGCTCCTCCCTTCTTTAAGCAAAGGGGTTTTCTAGCTCCAGGTTTGGGATTGGCCAAGGTTTGGGGTTTGCCAAGGTTTGGGATTTGCCAAGGTTTGGGATTTGCCAGGGTTTGGGATTGGCGAAGGATGTTCTGCTGAACAATTCCTGGGGTGACACCACTGGACTCTGGACTTTCCCAGCAATCCCACAGCTCTGAAAGCCACACAAAAACTGATTTTAATCCTCCAGAGCCCAGAAAAAGGGGAGCAAAGCAGCCCTGGGCAGCTCAGAGGACAAACACCCCGGCCCCTGTGCCAGGGAACCCTCACTCAGCACACAGGGGGTTTCACTCCTTGGGAGACAACACCAGCTCTGTTTGCTGCCAAAGCAGCCTGGAAGGACAGGAATTGTGAATTAATCACTCAGCAGCAACCTGTGCCTGGCTGCTGAGTTTTCATTTCACTGCACACAAGAGTTTCCTTGTTGGAAACTCAGCTTTGCTTTGAAAAAAAAAACAAACCCAAACCCTTCCTGGCCACTTCTCTCCCAGCTTTTACCTGCCTGAGGGAAGAAATCACACGAGAAAAAAAGAATTCTTCAATTATTCCTTCTCAATTTCACTCCAGGATGGGAAATTCCCCCCTGGGTCACCACTGACCCCATCAAGAGGCATTTTCTTAGGAATTAAAAATCACATTCTGGATGAGAAGAGGGATTTGGGGAGAAGGAAATGCTGCTCCAGCAAAGCCTCCAGCTTTCTTTGGAGCTCCTGGTGATTCCATCTGGCTCATTTCCACCCAGCCCTGTGCCAAGAAAGCAGAGCAAGGAGGAGAAGGCAGGAGGAGAAGGCAAGAGGAGAAGGCAGGCTGGAGGCTTTTCCCTGGAGATCCTCTGCAGACAAATGGGCTGCACAAACTAAATCAGCATTTTCCTCCACTCCAGCCTCCCAAGCTGCTTCTCCTTCACCAAAAGCAGCACAGGAAGACAAGGGGCACCCCAATCCATGCTGGATGGAGCAGCACTGCCCTTCTCCTGGGGGAAATAAATTCATCCATTGCCCAACTCTGCTGCTCCCTGCWAAAGTTTCAACTTGAGAACAAAAGGAAACAGGTAAATATTGGGTGTTTTATCCATGGAAGGGAAAGGAGCTGGGGAAAGGGATTGGAGAACCAGGAGGGGCTGAGGGAGCTGGGAAGGGAATGGAGAATTCCTGAGGGAGCTGGGAAGGGAATGGAGAATTCCTGAGGGAGCTGGGAAGGGGCTGAGCCTGGAGCAAAGGAGGCTCAGGGGGCCCTCGTGGCTCTGCACAAGTCCCTGCCAGGAGGGGACAGCCCCAGGTCGGGCTGTGGGACGGGGAACAGGGACAGGAGGAGAGGGAACGGCCTCAGGCTGGGCCAGGGCAGGCTCAGGGGGGATTTTAGGGAAAATTCCTCCATGGAAAGGGTGCTCAGGCACTGGAAATGCCCAGGGCAGGGGTGGAGTGCCCATCCCTGCAGGGATTTCCAAGCCCTGTGGATGTGGCACTTGGGGACAAGGGACAGTGGGGGCCTTGGCAGTGGTGGGAATGGTTGGACTCCATCACCTCAGAGGCCTTTTCCAACTARAATGATTCCATGATCCTGCATTTTACTTTTTGCATCAGATTGGAACAGACTTGGCCTCAGCTTCCAGGGGATGGGCCAATCCCCTGGATGGGGAATTCCCTGGATTGGGAATCCCATCCCATCCCTGATCACAAACCCCTTTAAGCCATGGCCACGAGTCCTGGCAGGGAGATGCAGCAGCCAAGGTGAGGAGAAGCTGGCACAGGAGTTGGGAAAGGGGATTGGGTTTGATTTCACTCGCTGGAATCCAGTTGGGATCAACAAAGCTGAAGTCAAGTCCCTGTGTGTGACCAGTGACAGAGCCACCTGCACAAACACAAAATCTCCTTAAATCTCAGGAAAAGGGATCCAAGAGGTGCAATTAACACCTAATTAGAAGCAATTGGCAACGACCAAACTCCTTACATGGATCCTACAGGGAGGGGAAACTGGAGAGGCCAAAAACATCCCCAGGATTCAACTCTACCCTCCTGCCTGAGCTCCCAGGAGAGTCCTGGGAGCTGGAAATGATCAGGAAGCAGCAGAATTCTGAGTTCCAGCCCAGGGGAAAGGCAGAGCTGAATCCAGGAGCTCTGAGCATGGACCTGGAGGAGTTTTGGTGGCCACACACCTGGCCCTGAGCTGCAGATTTCACACCTGCATCACCCCAAGCTCCTGGAGAAGGTGTTTCCATGGAGATGGAGCACAGTAGTGGGATTGAGGGTTTGGGGTACAAATCACCAACTTCTCCAACCAGCCAGAAATTCCCAAGTGTGTTCTCAGAGAAAAATCAGAAAGAGAGAACACAACCTCTGCTTTGGGGTTCATTTCCTCTTTGGGAGGGTTCAAGAAGTGCTGGAGCTCCAGTGAAAGAGAAAGCACAGGGCTGAGCTGGACCCCAGAGCTGAGCCAGAGCTGCCACCAAAGCCAAAACTGAGGTTTATTTTAGGCCTGGGCTCATCTCGTGATTTACAAGAATGCAGCAGCTCTTACAAGCAGATTGCTCTGGCATATTCAAATAATTCTCCAATTYAGTCTTCAGGGGGAAATAACAAAGYGTTATTTTAAGATGTGGGCTCTTCCCCCAAGGGGAAGTGGGGTTGGGTTGTTGTGGATTTTACTGAAATGCTTTCTCACTCACAGAAAGCTCCAGAGTCATTCAGAAAGGGCCTCAGAGGGACAAAGCTCCAGCTGCTCCTGCTGGGAAACCCTTGGTGAGGTGTTTGCACTCAGGGCAGGTGCAGAGGAGGCCAAGAGCTGAGCTTTGGAAAGGGAAAAAAAATGAAAATCTAGAATTATGTCAAGGTGTTGATCTTAGAGCAGATAAAAAGAGTTTTGTGGCAGGAAGGAGAAAGTGTCAAAGGAAATMAATCAAGTTTAAACTGAGCTTTGGCAGGGGGCAGGTTCTGGGGGCAGATTCCTCATCCTCTCTGCTGCCCATGGCTGAACTGGGCCACAGAGGCTGAGCTGATGCTCAGCTCCAACTCCAGCCTCACTGCAGGGAATCCTGAGAACTGCTTTAATCCACACCCCAGGCTGGGATCCTCCAGGARAAATCAGCCCAGGGAGAGGCTTCCCACAAATGAACTGAACCTTGGACTGCTGGAACATCACAAGGGGCAGAAACACTTCCAAAGTCCTGGGCAGGAGCAGAATCCAGAGGGAGTTTTGCTCCCCAAGCCCTTCCAACAGCAAGAAAACAGAGTTTTTCTCCAGCCTGGGGTGATTTTGCAGAGTTCCTTTCACCAGAAATACTCAGGGATGCATTTCCTGTTTTTTAACCCATGGGTTTCAGAACTAAAACAGCACCAACTGCTTGAAATTCCAGCCTGGGCAAGCTGGGCTTAACTCTAAAGCAGAGCCCACAGAAATGGAAAGTGAAAACAGGCAGCTCTGTGCTCACAAATTCAACCTTAATTCCCCMATAATTGGCTTTTGTGCTTCAAATCCCAACTCCCAGCAGGGAACTGCCCCCCAGGCAGGTGTGTGCTGCTCCAGCCACAACAGCAAYAACTCCCAGAGGGATTTTGGGGCTGATCTGTGCCCTGAAGGAACAACTGATACCTCACAGGRTCATCAAATGGTCTGCCAAAGACATTTTGGGAGGGATTTGTCCTCTGAAGAACAACTGATGTTTCATAGAGTCATCAAATGGTCTCCCAAAGGTATTTTGGGGATGATTTGTCCCCTGAAGAATAGAGAAAAACTGGTATTCCACAGAATTATAAAATGGTCTCCCAAAGATATTTTGGGAGTGATTTGTCTCCTGAAAAAGAAGGAAGAACTGGTATTTTATAGAACCATAAACTGGTCTCTCCCAAAGATATTTTGGGAGTGATTTGTCCCCTGAAGGAAGAACTGATATCTCACAGAATTATAAAATGGACTCCCAAAGGTATTTTTGGGGGTGATTTATCCCCTGAAGAACAACTTACACCTCATAGGATCATAAAATTGTTTCCCGGAGATATTCTGGGGGTGATTCTTCCTCTGAAGAAGAAGGAACAACTGATATCTCACAGAATYATMAAATGGACTCCCAAAGGTATTTTGGGAGTGATGTGTCCCCTGAAAAAGAAGGAACAACTGGTATTTCATAGAACCATAAAATGGTCTCTCCCAAAGATATTTTGGGAGTGATTTGTCCCCTGAAGGAGCACCTGATATCTCACAGAATCATCAAATGGTCTCCTAAGGATATTTTGGGAGTGATTTGTCCTCTGTGATTCCCAGCCAGGAATTCCTGCCCAAGATCCCATCCAAAACTCCCCTCTCTTTCTTTCTGCTGCAGGAAGAGAAGCTCACCTGGAGGTTTTCCCCACAGGAATAACAACAAACAAACCTGGGGTTTGTCACGGGGATCAAACAGAATTAAAAAATGCCAGCAGTCCCTTGAGAATGGARGTTCAGCTCTGGGTTCCTGGGATGCAGCCCCACACTGGCAGGAGGAATGGTGCTGGCAGGAGAAATTCCCAGATTTTGGGAGCTCTGGGGGGAAGGCAGAGCTTTCTCATCCTTAGTGAAACTGGAACAGAGGATTCCTGTTTGAATCCAGACAAAGCAGCACCACTGCACCACAATCTCATTAACAGCCCAGTCGTTAGCAGCTGCAGCTGCCTCAAAAGTGGGGTTTGAAGTSTCCTCCTTCAGTGAGGAGCTGATAAAAACCCCCCCAGTTTCCCCCAGCACAGAACAAAAAGCCTGGGCCCGACCTCTGCCAGATGCTCTGAATTCCAGGTGACCCCAAAGGCACACAGTGATCACAGCCTGCCCTCGGAAATCTGAATTAAACAGCCCTGGAGCCCTTTGGGAGGACAAATTCCTGATCCACAGCAAGAAAACCCCAGCCCAGTGAAGGCAGGATGCTGCAGCAACCCAGGAAGTGCAAATAAAGCCAGTTTGGGATCACAGAGGCAGCACATTGCTCCCAGCAATCCTCCCCTGTGCTGCCCAGTGACTGAGTTTCCTCCCCTTTACTCATCCCTGCCACTGGRCAATTTTAGCAGAGGAGGTGGGRCTTGGAAAAATTAAAAAAAAAMAYAAATAAWRAASTGGGAACATTCCTWACTTGAGATAAATTACATGAGAAAAGTGKTTTTTTTCTCTTTATCCTSTTCCCACCCTAAMCCYACACAAATCTCCAGCARCCAGAGCTCAGCAAGCCCCAGTTTTTTTGGGGATTTGGAGCTGATCCAYGCACAAAAATGGGGCAGGATTCTCCTCTGGCAGCCCTGGATGGGACTCAAACCCCTCATCCATAAAAAATCTCCATGTGCTGTTGCTGTTCCCTCAATTCCAGCTCCATCTCCTCATGCAGGAACCTGCCAATCCCTGTGGGATCCCAAGGAACAGGATTCCATCCCTGTGGGATCCCAAGGAACAGGATTCAATCCCTGTGGGATCCCAAGGAACAGGATTCAATCCCTGTGGGATCCCAAGGAACAGGATTCCAGCAGAGGCAGGGCTGGCTGAGGGCACAGCCCAGGATTAGGCATGGGGCAGGAATTTGGAGCCCAAAAACCCTCCCACCCCTGGCTCATGGGCTAAATTTAGTGCAGTCTGGGAATGACCTAAAAAGCAGCTGATGTGGGTTTGTGTGGCAGCTCCAGCCACTGCCTGGGACWGGGACATGGCTGTGGCACAGTCCTGCTGCCTGGGGGACACAAAAATGGGAAATGTGGGGATTATTTCACACCTGGAGCAAGGATGTGCACATGGCACAGTCCTGCTGCCTCCTGGGTGATTTAAGAAACCCAAAAATGGGAAATGTGGGAAATATTTCATACCTGGAAAAGAGGTGTGCACCTCACAAAGTCCTGCTGCCCCCTGGGTGATCCAGGGGACACAAAATTGGGAAATGTGGGAATTATTTCATACCTGCTCCAGCCACTTCCTGAGACAGGGACATGACTGAGGCACAGTCCTGCTGCTTCCTGGGTGACTCAGGGGACCCAAAAATGGGAAATGTGGGAATTATTTCATACCTGGAAAAGAGGTGTGCACCTCACAAAGTCCTGCTGCCTGCTGGGTGATCCAGGGGACCCAAAATTGGGAAATGTGGGAATTATTTCACGAAGGATCTGCTTGAGCCAAGTGGTTCCAGCTTCTGAGCCACCCCATGTCCTGAAGGATTCAAGGGAGTGTTCCCCACCCTATTTTAGGGTTGTTTTTTCCCATTCTTTGTAGAAGACTATCAAAGCCTGCAGCATCACAGCCCCATCCTCCCCTTCCTGGGCTGCTCAGCAGCAGGTTCCCCTGTCCCTGGAAATAAAACCAAACCTACAGAGCATTTGGGAGTTCACCTCTGCCAGGTTTCACCTCTGGGGGTTTTCAAGCCTGGAGAAAAAGTGGCCAGAAAAACCCAGAATATCCTGGAATGCCTCAGGGACACTGAACTTTGGGTGGYCCCAGAGGAATCTGTGACTCTGGAAGCCACCAAGAGCCACAGAGCACAACTCAAAGGGCTCAGTGGCTTCTGAGCTGCAAAAAAAACTCTTAAAAACCCCATTAATGCATCTCCTGAGCCTGCAGAACCCTGGTACGCTGGGCAGGAAGCCCAGAAACAAAGGTAAAGCCCAAAAGGAAGCAAACTACAGCAAATTTGGCAGCACAGCACTAAAACTTGCCTCTGACAGGACAGAGGTGATGGTCCAGACTCAAAGCAGCCAGTCAGGATGGAATTTTGGGGTGGGAGGAACCTTAGAGATTCCCACACCTTCCCCAGAGCAGCTCTGGTGTGTTATAAACTCACCTCACACACAATTCCCACTCACCCAACCAACTCCAGAGGAAAAGTGATGGAAAAAAAGCCCCAAAGCCACGAGCACAAGGTTGGGAGGAGGCACCAGCACCACCTGGGCTCTCTCAAGGCAATTTTCCACAGCAGAATCCCTGCACAAACCCCAAAAAATCCATTTCTTGCTGCATGGAAAGAGGGAAATCTTGCTTAGCCCTCCATTTTTTCCAAGAAATCCTGCTGAAGTGAAGAAAACTTTTTTTTTTTTTTCCAGAGAGCTGTTATTTAAAAAGCTCTGGCAGTGTGGGATCACACCTGAGGAGCTGCACAAATGAAGGGGTGAGAGCAGGGACACACCTGAACACTCAAACACAGCCCTGTCCTCCACAATCCCCTCCCTAAATGAGTAAAACTGAGCTGAGCACCACGATGGGAGAGATGCTTTAAGCAGGGCTTTGCACTGGGACAGCAAATTTCCTGATTTCAGAGCAAAAACAAAGTGTGGCAAACTCTGAAATGCAAAATAGGGATGAAAGGCATCCACTAGGACAAGTTATTGTTCATCATTTAAATTTAAAAGTATTTAATTTAAAAGTAAGCTCACTTTTAGGAGATGTTTTGTTTCACCTGGCAAGGTTCAGGTTTGATTTTCCTCCCAGCAGTGCCCAGTGCCCCAAGCAGRGCTCACAGCTGAACTGGTTTGCCAAAACCACATGGGAATATTTCTGCAGCCCTGCCAAACTCAGGGTSTGAGGCACTTCCCAGCCCTGGCACTGGTGTTTGGGTGCTCCCCACGTGGAAAGCACACTGGGTTTTGCCTGGTTTTGCCTCCTGCCCACTTTGCAGAACTGTTCTTTTCTGGGGAATTTTTCCTCCAAGCCAGGCAAACATTTCAAACCATCTTTTCATGGCAGCACCAACCAAAGCAMGGCAGAAAGTCTGAGATCACAAACCCAGTGGATCCTGAGCTCTCCCAGCAGCTGTGAGCACGACAGAATCTGCTCAAACCCAAACCCCTGGAGCTTCAGAGGAGCTGAAAAAAGCGTGGAGCAGCTCCAGGGTGAGTTCACACCTCCTCAAATACCTTCCCTTTCAAGGAACACGGGCTCTGGCTCGGGATCYGATTTCTGCCATCCCAACTTTCCCCCCCCTTTCCCAAAGCTCACTGTGCTGTTGGGATCTGAGCTTGCTCCTCTCTCCAGGCACGGATTCCTCCCCTGAGCCACGAGGATTAAGTTACCAGCCATGCYCAACAAAGCACTGATCATTCAGATTTCCACTCAATTCCTCACTGACAGCCTCAAAAGAGGAAACAAAAATAAAATAAACAGTGGGAATAAAAAGCAGGAGATGCCTTCAGGAGCAGATGGGAGTAAAGCAGTGGCAGCACGCTGAGTCACCTCAGGGATGTGACATTCCCAGGATAACTGCTGCACTCCTGCAGGGATTCTCCCTTCAGTTCAGCCCTGCTGACTTGGCAGCTCAGGATTCCCAAGCAAGGCCGTTCCCAAAACTGATGGAAATCAGGCCCTGAGTGTCTTCTTATCCCAACAGAGCCCCTGCTGCTTTCTAAACCTGACTTTGTCTTTAGAATTCCTTCCTAAAATCCAGCAGCACAGCCATGTGGGTGCCTTAGGAAGRACCCCAGTGCTGCTGGCTTCTAAACCTGACTTTGTGTTTGGAGAGTTCCTAAAATCCAGCAGCACCAAGGGGGATGTGGGTGCCTTAGGAGGGATCCCAGTGCTGCTGAGCCAGGGCCCTGCTGGCTTCTAAACCTATCTTAGTGTTAGGAGAGTTCCTAAAAGCCAGTATCAAAGCCATGTGTGTGCCACAGGCTGCTGCTTTCTAAACCTGACTTAAAGAGTTTGGAGAGATCCTAAAATCCAGCAGCATATGCAAAAGGAGATGTGGGTGCCTTAGGAAGGACCCCAGAGCTGCTGGTTTCTAAACCTGACTTTGGAGAGCTCCTAAAGCTTAGCAGCACAGCCCAAGGGGGCTGTGAGTGCCTCAGGAAGGACCCCAGAGCTGCTGGTTTCTAAACCTCACTTTGTGTTTAGAGGGTCCCTAAAGTTCAGCAGCACAGCCCAAGGGGGGTGTGGGTGCCTCAGGAAGGACCCCAGAGCTGCTGAGCCAGGGCCCTGCTGGATTTTAAGCCTGACTTTGTGTTCAGAGGGTCCCCAAAGCTCAGCAGCACAGCCCAGGGGGGTGTGGGTGCCTCAGGAAGGACCCCAGGGCTGCTGAGCCATGGCTGTGGCACAGAACAGGAGCTCAGCAGGAAAGCAGCTGGGCCATTGTGAGCTCCCAAACCTGCCTGGCTGCCAGGGGAAGCAGCTCCAGCCCTGCTGCCTTTGGAGCTCTGAGGGGGAAGGTCACCACTCCTGCACTCATGGCATCAGGAAGGAAAACAAAACAGCTTCAGTTGCCTTCAGCAGAAAGGAGAGGGTGGCACAGACACAGAGCTTCCACTGGCTGCCCCTGCTGGAGCAGCTTCCACCTGAGCTAGCAGCRGGGAGAAACCTCCCCCCATTCCCAAAAAAGAATAAAAAACAAATACAAGGATCATTTAAAAAAGGAGAGATTAAAAAGGGTTTTTCCCTCAACAAATCAGTTTGGGAAGAGCCAGGAGCCAAAGGCAGGTTTTGGGCTTCCCATCCCTGAGAGTGTCCAAGGCCAGGCTGGAAGCCTCCCCTCATTCCCACAAAGGAAGAAAAACCGGGGAAATAAAAGGATCATTTAAAAAAGGGGAGATTAAAAAGCATTTTTTCCTGAACAAATCAGTTTGGGAAGAGCCTGGAGCCAAAGACAAATTTGGGCTTTCATTTCTCACCAATTCCATGCCCTGTTCTGGCTGTCCAGGCAAGTTTTGGGCTTACCACCCCTGGAAATGTCCAAGGCCAGGCTGGCCAGGGCCTGGAAATCTCTCCTCATTCCCAAAAAGGAAGAAAAACCAGGGAAATAAAAGGATCATTTAAAAAAGGAGATATTAAAGAGGATTTTTCCCTGAACAAATCAGTTTGGGATGATCTTTAACACCCAAACACCCCCTGATTCCATGTTCTGCTCCYCCAGGCTCCTCTCAGTGCAGCTCTCCCAATATTCTGTTTAAAAAGCCCACAGTTCCCCTCCCCAAATGCATTGGAAAGCTAAACCTGGTCCTTCTCAAAGTAAAATAAAGATCTGGCTTCACACCACTCACACCCCACTGAGCCAGGCTTAAAGGAGCAGCCTCCTTCCATAAAACCAAGAGCAGTTTTAACTCTTCAAGTTKAACTCCTGGTGATCCAAGAGCTTCAGAGCCCAGTGTTAAATCAGCTTTTTGATTTAGAAACTGATTTTAGGAGCAGAAGGATTTGGAATCCCTGCTCAGACAGGCCAGGCTGGTGCTCTCTGCTGCAGAAAYGGGGTGTCAGCTCAGACACAGGCTGGGAGCAGGCCCAGACCTGCCAGCACTGACACAAAACCAAGCAGCAGAGCCCAGGGAACACAAAGAAACAAACTTGCCAGCGTGGTGAGGTTAATCATTCATCAATCTTTTCAACTTTGCAGCCATTACCCTGCCAGGGGTGGAGGTTAACCTGGGACACCCAGGCTCAGTGTCACACCCTGCCTTTCACTCCTCCAGGGGTTACWTTGTATAAATGGCTCAGCCTGCCCTAAAATCGGCTGGGTTTGGTCAGAATTCCCAATTTTCCAGCTCCTCCCTCAATGCCTTCATTATGCAGGGCATCACCTCAGSCCTGTCCTTCCCTGCCACAGGCACAGCCTGGCCTAGCAAAGATCCACACAGCAGAAACAGTCAGCTGGGACACTGAGAGGGCAGCAAGGATCTGCACAGCTCCCATTTCCACCCCTGCCACTGCTCAAAGCCAGGGAAAAACCCTGGAATTTGGTAAAAAATGAGAAATTTAGCAAGGATCTGCACAGCTCCCATTTCCAGCCCAACTCCCCCCAGACACTGCTCAAAGCCAGGTAAAACCCCCTGGAATTTGGTAAAAAATTTCAAATTTAGCAAGGATCTGCACAGCTCTGATTTCCACCCCAAGCCACTGCTCAACGCCAGGGAAAAATCCCCTGGAATTTGGTAAATAATGTAAAATTTAGCAAGGATCTGCACAGCTCCCATTTCCACCCCCAAGGCAGGAGAAAACCCCCAAGAATTTGTAAATAATGTAAAATTTAGGAAGGATCTGTAATTTCCACCCCAAACTGCCCCGCCTCAGCTCAAAGCCACGTAAAAAAAATCCTGGAATTTGGTAAATAATGCAAAATTCAGCAAGGATCTGCACAGCTCCAACTTCCACCCCAAGGCACTGCTCAATGCCAGGGTAAAACCCCCTGGAATTTGGTAAATAATGCAAAACTTAGCAAGGATCTGCACAGCTCTGATTTCTACCCCAAGTCCCCCCAGCCACTGCTCAAAGCCAGGGAAAAAAACCCTGGAATTTGGTAAATTTAGCAAAATTTAGCAAGGATCTGCACAGCTCCATTTTCCACCCCCAGCCTCTGCTCAAAGCCAGGGAAAAACCCCTGGAATTTGGTAAAAAAACGTAAAATTTAGCAAGGATCTATAATTTACACCCCAAGCTGCTCCTACCTCTGCTCAAAGCCAGATACAAGTTGCAAGGAATTTGGTAAACGATGTAAAATTTAGCAAGGATCTGCACAGCYCTGATTTCCACCCCAAGCTTCCCCTCCCACTGCTCAAAGCCAGGGAAAAACCCCTGGAATTTGGTAAATCATGTAAAATTGATGTAATAATCAACTGTCAGCTTTTAACCCCAACCTTTCCCAGGGAATGACACAAAGCCTCCAGGGTGAAGCTCCTCTAATTGTCATAAATGTAGACTTTTCCCAAAGAAAATGAAATTCCAAACATTCATTTTTAAATGGAATAACACCAAAAAAACCCAACAACTAAAGCCAGAGAYTGTGAAACCTTTCAGAATAATCCACCCTGACACTCTATTTGTACAATCCCTAAAAAAAAGCTATTTTATGCTTTTCTTGTGAAAACAGCACAGTGATTCCAAGGAAAGCATGCAGAGGGAAATGCAGGAATYTCTGGAAAGCAGCACCTGACCCTCAGGAAAACCAACCCAAAATGGCTCTGCCCCTTCCTCAGGCTGAGTCACAAATTCTGGGAGTCTCCATCACCTCCTGGGTCATGCAGGACATGCAGGCCTGCTCTGTAATTCCCAGTTTAAAGGAGTTAAACCAGACCACCAGCTCAGTTTATAAATAATCCACAGGGATCCACCTCATTCCAAGKGATYWGGGAGTGATTKGGCTTCTCCTGGAAGGCTCAATCAGTGATTTCAGAGCAAAGGATGGCTCTTGGAAGCTGCAAAATCAAATCATGGCCAAGTCCTGGATCCAAAACCAATCCAGTCATTACTGGATACACAAAAAGCAGCAAAATCATTGTTTTCTAAGAGATTAAATCCACCCTCAATC
>CADDXX010000551.1:340216-352367 GCA_902810485.1 Alauda arvensis | reverse complement strand
GTGGGATAACCCTGAGCTTCCAGGCCACTGGGGAGTGGATCCAGAGGGGTTTTGGGGAGTAACAGAGCAACCAATCCATGGAGTTGGGAGAGCTCCGGGCCTTTTCCCTGCACACACAGCTCCAAGGCTGGCACTGGCCCCAAAACTGGGGGGAACCACAAAAGGAGAGCCCCCTTTTTGGTATCTCCAGGGTGGGAGATACCTGGCCTGGAGCCTGGGGATTTCCCAGGGGGACAACCCTGAGCTTTCCAAGCCATCTGGAGGTGTTTTGGGGAGCACAGAGCCTTCCTGCAAAGCCCCTACTCTTCCTGGTTACCTAGGAAACTTTGGAGCCCCCCAAAAAGGGGGAGGAGGAGGGATCCTGGCTCTCTTTTCCCAGCCCCAGCAGCACAAACGCGGTCCGGAGGGAGACAATGAGTGCCGGGGGAGCCGGAGCACACCCTGCTCCAGGAGATTCTTAAACATCCCTTGCACACATTCCCGCAGAGCTCTGCCCTTCCCGCAGCCCCACGGAGAGCAGCCACMTCTCCCCTGCCCTCCTGACAAAGAGGCGGCCACAAAAGGACACGGACGTGTTTGGGATTGAGAACAGGAAGCATAAAAAGACCTCGCTCGGCTCCTAAACCTGTCAGAGCAGGAGGAGGCAGGAGTGTTGTTCACCCTGCYCCATGCCCCCCTCCCTTCTGGGAAAGGTAGCCCTTGGCAGGCCATAAATCCATACTATTATTCTCCGTGTGAGACGTGGAAAGGGGATGAAAAGGGAAACTGTAATGAAAACGGCAGCAAATAAAGGGGGGGGGAAAAAGCCCCAAACAAAAACCCTACCCAGCAACAAAACCCTGCAAGCCCCAGGAGGAGCACATTCCTTCAGAGGAGTCCCTTCTCCTCTGGCCACCACCGAGACCCTCCTGGCTGCCATTTCTTCAAGGAAATCCCCATTTCAGATCGGCTTCCAGAGAGGGGAGATTCCCCAGGGAGGCGGCTCGGGAGCCGGGGCCTAGCGAGCTGCTCACCCCGGGCGAGTCAGGCAGACAAACAAAAAAAGGCTGGGGAAGGGAGGGAGGGAGGGAGGGAGGGAGGAGCGGTGAGGAGTCATCTGACACATCCAACTTCCTAAGTTTGTTGTCCGCAGGAGCCCGGCTGCTCTAACGCTCACCCCTCGGAAAACAAGAACAGAGGAGCCCACAACAAGGGCTGGGCTTTTGGAAAAGCCATCGGGGTTCCTTCCGTCAGGGGGGCAGAAAGAGCAGAGCAGAAACTCCACCAGCACCCAGAGGAATCCCACATATCCGGGGGCTTTCYACCTACCCAGCTCCTAGAAACCACACACAGCAAAGCCACTTCGCAGGGAAAAACCTGCTCTTTGTCCTCCAAAATGCTGCGATCGCTGGAGGTGCCGCCAAGGAACCGAACAAAAAGGGAAAAAAAATAAAAAGAGAGAGAGGCGGGGGGAGGGGAAAGGGAAACAGAGCAGCAGCCGATCAGGTCGGGCCTCGGCCCCTCGCTGGCCCAGAGCTCTTCCCAGGGTATCCCTAAGAAAGGTTTTTCCCCCCTCAGTAAACAGCTGGAATTCCCGACCCTCCTCCCGGCTGCGATTCGGCATCGATCGCAATTGGCGGAGTCTGACATGTGTGTAACTTTAAACCCCCGGATAAAAATAGCTCCCGACTCGAGCACCAGCAGGACTCATTTCCTATTTGCTTAAAAACAGGGCGAAAAACACACCGAGAGAGCAGCTTTGTGGGGAGAAAGGCGCAGGGCGAACGTCAGACACAAGTTTCCTTCGATAAGCCACAAACAGGAGCGCCGCTGCTGCTCCTCCCTCCTCTCCCCCCCCTCCTCCCCTTCCAAAAAAACACCACCAAATCCAGATAAGTTTGTTTATCTCTCTCTGGGAACTAAATCAGACCCGTTTCTCGACCCCTCGACACSAGCAGGGCAGAGCCAGCAGCCCCGGGTCCTGCTGAGGGAGGTCGGGCACGTTCAGGCCACAAATCCGAGAAACATTTCATCCACTCTCGTCATTCCTACCCCTCTCCCGGCTCGCACCGCCACCTTGTAAACAAAAACTATTAATAAAACAATCCCAGAACCGAATTCCCAATGGTATTTTTCAACGCCACCCACTCTCCAGACAGAGAGAGAGAAAGGGATTCACCGCCCCGTAAAAGGGCCAGGAATAAAAACAAGGAGGAAAAATATAAACAGATCTATGGAGGAAGAAAAGGGGRAAAATAAAAAAGTAATAAAGCCTAACCAAACCTGGAGGGTTACATAAAGCTCTTGGGAGACGAGCTGGGGCCCTGATGCCCTTCACCCACCCCTGGGTCTGCTGAGCCAGACCCCGAGGGACCCCCCCGTCCTCCCCAAAAAATTCAATCCCTCGGCCGGCACCAGAAGCTTCGTGAACGGCGGGGTGAAATGGAGGAATAAATAATAATAAGGAACCCCACAAAAGCCTTTCTTTGGGCCGTGGCTGCTGGAACTGCTCTCCCCTTGCTCGSCCTCCCCAGGGCGGCCAAGGGGGGTGCGGGGCACCCAGACCGGGGGGGCATCACCGAGGGGGGGTCGGCAGGGACACCCCCAGGGCCGCCTGCCAAGCCACAGAGGGGGAGAAACCCCCCAAAATACGGCAGAAGGGGGGGTTAGGCCTGCCCTGCTGAGGCGGGGGAGCAGATCCGAGCCCCAGCTCCGGGGAGAGGCCCAGGGGGTGCGGATGGGGGGTTGGGAGGGGGACCCCGCGGGGCTCCCCCGTGCCCCCGGGGCTCCGGGCGGGCTGTCAGCGCCGCCGCCGCGGGCCGGGGCCGCCCGGCGCCGACGGGAGCGGGGGAAGGCCGGGCCGCGAGGCGCTGGGACCCGCCGCTGTCGCTGTCGCCGCTCCTGTCGCCTCTGTCGCCGCTGTCGCCGACAGGGCCCCCCCGCGCCGCTCGCGCTCCCTCAGCCGCTCCGGCCGCCTCTGCCCCAGCCTCTCTCTGGACCCCTGACGTCACCCGCGGTGACGTCACCGCCCCGCGGCGTTACCATTGGCCGCGCCCTCAACGCTCCGCCGGCCCCGAGGCACGCCGGGAGTTGTAGTTCGGAGCCGGGAGGCGGATTGGGAATAATGGCCGGGCCGCGGGTTCGAGGCCCCGCTGGGGCCGCGGGCTCCGGTTCCTCCCTTTCCAAGGTTTCCCCACGGCTCCCCGTATTCCCTGTGTCTCCCCAGCTCTCCATGGATACTGACACTCCTCTCATTCCCCCATTTCCAGTTTTCCCATTCCCACCATGGCCAGAGAACCACCTCATAAAATACGGGGTACATCTATATCAGGGCCTTGCAATTCCCCATGGCTCCCCCATTCCCACTGTTCTTCCACAATCCCCCATGGCTCCCCCTATTCCCAATACGTCCCTTGCTCCCCATGGATTCTGATACCCCCTTATTCCCCTATTCCCTGCTCCCACCGTGGCCAGGGAACCACCTCATAAAATATGGGGTGCATCTATGTCAGGGCATTGCAATTCCCCATGGCTCCCCCATTCCCAGTATCTCCCTTGGATCCTGACGCCCCTTTATTCCCCTATTTCCCGTTCCCAGCAGGGTCAGGGAGCCACCCCACAGAATATGGGGTTTGCCCATGGCAATCCCACTCGATTGAGGCAGGAATGTGGCAGCTGGCCAGCCCACAGCTGGAGTCACCATCCCGGATTTCCCGTGTGACARCAGCRAAGCATYTCCCCGTGCCTCAGTTTCCCCACCTCATGATGACAGCACTAATGGGTGTCACCCAAACTGACGGGGTTCCACATTCCTGAGCCCAGCATCATCCCATAAATCTGCCCCGCTGCTTCCTCGCCCCGTGGGGAGGAGACACGGCCAAAGAATCCCAAAAAGCTTCTCCATTTAGTGCCCTGACTCAGGTAGGGGTGACACCACCTGGGACTCAGATCCACACCCCACATTCCAGGGAGAATTTGGCAGGGGAACAGGRTTATATTTGAGCAGAGCAGCTGGAAAACTCGGGATAGAGGATCCTGCATTTCCCATACTACAATATTCCGTGACTGGTTCCAAACTGGGAGAACTGGACAGGGAAAAGAAGGGCTTTACCATAATTTCTTGGAATGCTTCTACTCCATCTGTGAAACACCAGTTTTGCAACAGGGATTATTCCAGGAYATCAGGGACTACAACAGCGCCCTGTTCCTTTTTGGAATACCTCAAGGCCACCCAAATGGCCTTGGAATGTGGGTGCTGAGGGAATTTTGGGGATCCTCTGAGCACTCCTCGCTCTGGAAATTGGGATGGAGGGGTTGTGGCTGGCCTTTCCAGGAATGGGGATGTTGGGTTCATCCCATGATTTGTGGGGTGGTTCCCTGATCACAGAGCAAAAGGGAGATGGGAGGGAACCAGGAGAATCCATGGATTGGGAATGCAGGGAATAGAGGGAGCCACAGGGAACTGCTGGAAACCACTGGAAAAGGGGAAGCCAAAATCCCAGGGAGATGGAAGCAATGAGGAAACCATGAGGGGGATGTTGGGGATTGGGGATCTGTAGGTCCAGGCAGCTGCAAAAGGGGCTCTTCCATGCCCATCCCAGGCACTTCCCAGCCCAAACCCCTCAGGRTTGGGGGTGTCCCCATCTCCACCCCAAATCCCAGCCCAGCAGGGCCATGGGGTGAAGCAGCCCCTCGTTAGGGCCCTGCAATTAGAACCCCCTTAGGAAAGGAAGGGAATCCACCCAAATTCAGGCCCTGCTGACTCCTGTGGGATTCCAAGAGGAATCCCAAAAAGGTGGATCCCAGGAGAAGCCCCCAGGTGGGCAGGTGCACCCCCAAGTTTTGGGGTTCAGGGAGAGCCAGGATCAGCCCAGCCACTGCATTGCCAGGCACAGGGCAGCCAGAAACCCAAAATCCATCCACGGGGATGAGACAGATGAAACCTCAGAGCTGGGGCTGGGGAAATGGAGACAGCCAGAAACCCAAAATCCATCCAAGAGGATGAGACAGATGAAACCTCAGAGCTGGGGAAATGGAGGCAGGAGATCCTTTCCTCAAAAATAAACCCAAAAGGAATGCCATATCCCTGTGCCCTCASCCACATTCACAGACCTGCAGGGAGGACAGATCCAACTGTGCCAGCTCAAGGAATCTCAGCCCTTCCTCAAAATCCTCAGAGATTTTGTTCTTTTCTACAGGAAGGAGAACACAGAACCCCAGTGCTTTGAGAGGAACTCAGCAGAGGCCAAGGTACCAAGACACCACTCCCTCCCTTCCCAGTTCCCAAACTCACCTCTTCCCAGGTTTTGGCTGCACCCCACCTTCCAACCCARGGGATTTGTCACCCCAAAGTGGCCATGAGCAGAGGGACACAAAGGCAGGGATTGAGGCAGTGCCCACAACAGGCAAAGGAGACAACAAAATGTGAAGTGAGAAACAGGGAGGCAGCCAAATCCCACAAGGGTGAGCACCCCAAGGGACACAGGAGCTCCACCAGAGCCCCTCCAGCCCTGGGAAAAAAAATATCACACCAGCAGGAAGGAAAAAGGAAAACAACAAAAATGAAATGTTTATTCCCACCTGGCATCCCCAGCATCCATGGCCGGGCACCTGGGGAGGTGACAGCGTGCCCTGGTCACCTCCCAGCCCCACAGCACGTCCCAGTGCAGCCAGGGCTGTGCAGAGGGACACAGCAGCACTTGGTGAAGGCAGGGGCTGCAGCAAGGCACTCAGGGAAGGGGGTGCCAGCCTTGGGGGGCTCCCTTGGTGCTGAGATTCCTGGGATTCCCTTCCTGGGAYCCCCTTCCCGGGGCACGGAGCTGCAGCAGGGATCTGAGGGGCTGGGATCCCTCCTGTGCCCCTGCAGAGGCTGCTCAGGAGGAGTTCAGGCTCTCCCACTGCCTGAAAATGCGGAACACCTTGCAGGATTTCTCTGAGAGGCTCTGCAAGAGATGGAGCAACAGGCAGAGGTTAAAGGSATTGCATGGAGCAGGAGCTGCAGCTGCCACGAAGGGCACGAGGGGAAACTGCAGCAAAAAAAACATCCAAAATATCCCAGCTGGCTGCCAGGAGAGCAGCTTGGTCCTTATGTTCATGATCCCAATCTGCCAGCTGGAGGGGAGAACGAGGAGAGGCAGGAATGGACCCCAAAAAGCAGGAAAGGACCCCAAAAAATCAGGAAAGTACCCCAGAAAGCAGGAAAGGACCCCAGAAAGCAGGAAAGGACCCCAGAAAGCAGGAAGGGACTCCAAAAAGCAGGAAGGGACCCCAAAAAGCAGGAAACGACCCCAAAAAAGCAGAAAGGGATCCAAATAAGCAGGAAAGTATCCCAGAAAGCAGGAAAGTATCCCCAGAAAGCAGGAAAGGGACCCCAAAATCAGGACTCCAAAAAGCAGAAGGGGACTTCAAGAAGCAGAAAGGGACCACAAAAAAGCAGGAAGGGACCCCAAAATCAGGAAGGGACCCCAAAATCAGGAAGGGACTCCAAAAAGCTGGAAGGGACCCCAAAAAGCTGGAAGGGACCCCAAAAAGCAGAAAAGGACGCCAGAAAGCAGGAAAGGACCCAAATAAGCAGGAAGGGACTCAAATAAGCAGGAAGGGACCCCAGAAAGCAGGAAATAACCCCAAAATCAGGAAGGGACCCCAAAATCAGGAAGGGACCCCAAAAAGCAGGAAGGGACTGCAGGCAGCAGCTGCTCCACAGCCACATGGGGAGGGAGTGTGGCCTCAGCTCTGCTCCCCTGGCAATCCAAGAGCCAGGAACTGCTCTGGGGACAGGGGATGAAATCAGATCTTGGGCAGCACCAGGGTGCTCAGGAAGGGCTCTTTATTTATAGCAGCCCTTGAGCAGCTCCAGCACAGCCCTGCCTTGGGTGGAGCCTGGCTCTGGGAATGCTCAGGGAATCCTGACCCCTGCCTGGCATTGTGTTCATCCCAAACCAAGCCCACCCACCCCCAATTTTTGCTGCCTGCACAAGCAGCACCGAGGTTTGGGATGCCCCAGGCTCACCACTGGCTCYGTTTCGGGCACTGTGTCACATTTTGGGATGCCAAGGAGCCTCTTGAGCACCAGCTCCCAGCCTGGCTGGGCCTTGCCAGGCTCCTGGTCCGTGTGGGATGCAGGATCCTCCAGGGGCTCCTCTCCCTCYGTGGTGCTGACCCAGGGACACCAATCCCGGTGCTGAGAGCTGGGGTGGAAGAAGCTCCTGCTGGAAGTGTCCTGGGAAGGGAGGAGGTGACAGACAAGGGACACAAGGATGGGGTGGGGTTAGAGACTCCAGGAATCCCTCTGGGTGCCCAAACCCCAGCCCTGAGCCAGCTACACTGCAGGGACAGAGACAAGGCATGGAATCCCCATGGAATCCCCATGGAATCCACATGGAATTCTCATGGGATTCCCATGGAATCCTCGTGAAACCCTCATGGAACCCTCATGGAATCCTCTTGGAAACCCTCATGGAATCCTCATGGGATCCACATGAATCCCCATGGAATCCTCATGGAACCCTCATGAGATCCACATGAATCCCCTTGGAAACCCTCATGGAATCCTCATGGGATCCACATGAATCCCCATGGAATCCTCATGGAACCCTCATGAGATCCACATGAATCCCCTTGGAAACCCTCATGGAATCCTCATGGGATCCACATGAATCCCCATGGAATCCTCGTGGAAACCACGCAGAGTCCCCATGGAATCCCAGGATGGGTTGGGAGGGATCTCTAAGCTCATCCCATCCCAACCCCTCAGGAGCAGGGACACCTCCCACCATCCCAGGTTGCTCCAAGCCCTGCCCAGCCCAGCCTTGGACATTTCCAGGCTTGGGGAAAGTCAGGAGAGGTGGTAAAATCTTGGGAAAGTCAGGGAAATGAAGCCATTAAATCCCATCTGTGACAGTGATTTCAACTGCCTCAGCTGCATTTGGCTCTGTCAGGAAGCAGGAACAGAGGGAAAAATTGGGAAAAAAAAGTGGTGAAATAAGGGAATGCAGTGGAACAGTGTGAAAATATCTAAACAAGGGAAAAAAGGAAACCAGTGACACAAAGGAAGCAGGAGAGCAGAGAACAAGGAGGAGAAGGGCAAACCCCTGGAGGAGGAGCCCTGTGCCCGGGGCACTCACCGAGCTGCTGGAGGAGCAGAGCCGCGCGCGCTTGGCCCTGCGCACAGGGCTGGAGGGCACCTCCATGGTGTCCCCCTGTCCCATGCTGCGTGTGACAGGGCGGCTCCTCAGGGCAGGGCTGCTCACATCCAGCTCCCCCCTGTCCATGGAGCCTGGAGAATCCCAGCCCCGGGGCCGGGACACGGCTGGGGAYGGGCTCTTCTCGTGCTGCTGGGGGGAAAGCAGGGAGTTAATGGAGCTCCTCTGGGGGTTTGTGCAGTTCCRATCCTGCTCYGTCCCTCAGGAGCCCTTCCCAGCTCACTGGGTGAGGGATTTGGAGCTCCTGGAGCTGCCCAAGTGTCACCAAGGAGGCTTTGTCCAGTTCCAGTCCTGCTCCATCCCACAAGAGCCCTTCCCACCACAAGGGTGTGTCCATTGGGTGAGGGCAGCCTGGGATTTGGAGCTCTTGGAGCTGCCCAAGTGTCACCAAGGGGGCTTCTGCCTGGTTCCAATCCTGCTCCATCCCACAAGAGCCCTTCCCACCTCACTGGGTGAGGGATTTGGAGCTCCTGGAGATTCCCAAGTGTCACCAAAGAGGCTTTGTGCAGTTCCAATCCTGCTCCGTCCCTCAGGAACCCTTCCCACCTCATTGGATGAGGGATTTGGAGCTCGTCAAATGTCACCAAGGGGGCTTTGTCCAGCTCCAGTCCTGCTCCATCCCTCAGGAGCCTTTCCCACCTCACTGGGTGAGGAATTTGGAGCTCCTGGAGTTGCCCAGGTGTCCCTGCACCACCCAGCTATCCCAGTGTGGAGTCCCTGGAAGCACAGGAGACCATCCCCAAAGCCTGGCTTTGGAAGGCTTAGCTCAGACCCTCCCTGGTGACACTCTGTAATGCCACCCCTGCCCTCTGATGCCCAAATTCTGCTGCTTTCCCCTTTCCCTGTCCCTCCATTGCCTGTGCCCCCCATGGGTCACTGACCTCACCTGTCCTTGTACCCCCTGTGCCTCAGGGTCACTGCATGCCCAAAACCACACTTTAGACAGAGCTTAAGCATTAAACCAGACTTAAGAGAGCCCTCTTTGGACCTGGCCTCCCTCCTTGGGAATAAACCCTGCTGGAATAAATCTAGGCTGAGATCTGAGCCTGGCCTTGCTGAGCCAGCCTGGGGCTCTGGCAGTTTGAGTGCCCTGACTCATTTCTCCCTTCCATGGGAAAGTCAATTAAATTAATTTCTTAAAAAGAAAAAAATCTATATATATATAAATTTATAAAAATATTTTATCGATATATATAAATATTTTATCTATATATAAAAATATTTTATCTATATAAATATATTATATAGATAAATCTATCTATATAAATATATTATAAATATATATTCTCTCTATTCTCTATTATGTGTTATATATTATATAATCCGTATTATGTATTCTGTATAATATATTATATAGAATGTACATAAAAATATATAAAATATATAATATATAATATATAAATATATATAAATACAACTATAAAATTTCTAAGTTATAGAATTTTTATATAAAATTTATGGGAATGAAATTAAATTCATTGTTGAAAAATCAAAATTTTTACTATGTAATTTTATATATTAATAGAATATTATATAAATCTATCATCTATTATCTATATTATTTCTTAGATATTATATATAAAATAGATATTATATATTATATATAAATAGACAAAATAGATATTATATATATGTAAATGTACTATATATAAATATATATTTATATATTATATAAATATACTCTACTTCCATATAAATATATAAATATGATAAAATAATATAATAATATATAATGTATCTAAACCATAAGCATATATAAAGTATTAAAATATGTAAAATAATTGAGTATATTATAGACTATATATATAAATATATAAATACATATAGAGACAAATATAAAATTTATAAATTAGATAATTTTTATATTAAATTTATGGAAATGAAATTAAATTCCTTGCTGAAAAATAAAATATTTTTATATATAACATATTTTTATATTAATATAATATTATCTATTATCTATAATCTATATTATTTCTTATGTATTATATATTATATATAAAATAACAGATAAATACATAATATATAAATATATTATATATAAATGTATAAATACATATTTATATATTACACAAACATTTTTCCATATAAATACATAAATGCTACAAAAGAACATATAAAATAATATTGGATATATAAAATATAGAAAATTAAAATATAAAAATTTAAAATATAAAAATAGATAGACCATAAAAAGATAACATAGCAAAATATAAAAATAGATAAAAAAGAAAAATATATGGAATATAAAAATAGAAAATATAAATAAAAATATAAAAATAGATAAAAATACATTAAATATAAAAATAGATAAAAAATAAAGATATATAAAAAAGAAAAATAGAATATAAAAATACAAAATATAAATATATAAAATATAAAAAGAGATAAAAATATAAAAATAGATAAAAAAAGAAAAATATATAGACTATCAAAATAGATAAAATAAATAGATAAAATATAAAAATAGATAAAAATATAAAATACATCAAATATAAAAGTAGATAAAATAGAAAAATATATAGAATATAAAAATACAGAATATAAATATATAGAATATCAAAATAGATAAAAATGCAAAAATAGATAAAATATAAAAATAGATTAAAAAAATAAATACAATATAAAAATACAAAATATAAATATATAATATATAAAAATAGATAAAATATAAAAATAGATAAAAAAGAAAAACAGAATACAAAAAGACAAAATATAAATATATAAAATATAAAAATAGCTAAAATATAAAAATAGATAGAACAATAGCGTATATTATCTACAATATACATCAATATATAAAATAGGTAAATATATCACTATAAAGTTTATCAACAGTATAATTTGCAATATAAATCACACATTATTTTGTTTTTAAGGGCTGCAGTGCAGTGTGAAGGCTGTCCCCACGGCCATGGCCACGGCAGTACCTGCTCGCAGGCAGGGTCCTGGCTGCGGGTGTGCATCCTGCGCGGGGACGCGGGCGCAGTGCCGCCGGAGCCGCTGGAGCCGCTGGAGCCGCCGGGGCCGCAGGGATCGGGCTCCGCAGGCACGGCACTCTCCAGCTGCTGGAAGGCCCAGAGCCCCACCTTCCTCATGCAGCGGGAGCAGGAGATCACCGACAGCTTCAGCGAGCCCGAGCTGCGGGGACACGGGCACAGAGTCAGCTTGGAAACTTCGTGGGACCATTGTGCAATCCTCATGGGATCCTTGTGGAATCCCCATGGGATCTTCATGGGGTCCTCGTGGGATCCGCAAGGGATCGTCATGGGATCCTTGTGGAACCCTCATGGGATCCTTATGAACCCTCATTGGAACCTCATGGGATCCTCGTGGAACCGCTGTGGAACCCTCCTGGAATCCCCATCGAACCCTCACAGAACCCTCATGGAATCCTCATGGGATCCTCCCAGAATCCTCATGAAACCCCTACGGAATCCCCATGGAACCCTCACGGAATCTTCATGGAACTCTCATGGAATTCCCCATGAAACCCTCATGGAATGCCCATGGAATCTTCATAGAACTCTCATGGAATCCCCATAGGATCCCCATGAAACCCTCATGGAACCCTCATGGAATCCTCATGGGATCCTCCCAGAATCCTCACGAAACCCCTATGGAATCCCCGTGGAACCCTCCTGGAATCCCCATAGAATCCTCGTGGAACCCTCATGGAATCCCTATGGAATTCCCATGGAACCCTCATGGAACCTTCATGGAATCCCCCCAGAATCCTCATGAAACCCCTATGGAATCCCCGTGGAACCCTCCTGGAATCCTTGTGGAACCCTCATGGGATCCTCCCAGAATCCTCACGAAACCCCTATGGAATCCCCATGGAACCCTCACGGAATCCCAGCCCATCCCTGCCCACCTGCAGGTCCATCCACACAGTGCCAGCACGCAGGCAGGGACGTGCACCTGCAGCATCTCCATGGAAAACTTCCCTGGGGGCTTCTCCCCCTCGG
>CADDXX010000551.1:312408-325732 GCA_902810485.1 Alauda arvensis | reverse complement strand
AAACATGGAATGGTTTGGTGTCTCCACACCATGCAAACATGGAATGGTGTAGTGGTGCAGCTTTAAACCAAGCAGGTATCTTCTGTATAAGGGAAAAGGGTTTCTGTTTTACCTTAGGACTAAAAAGGAAAAGCCCCAGAAGTTTCTTTGCTGTCCTGGCAGCCATTGGCTCAAGGCCAAGACAGAAACACTGATGGGACTCTTTACCTGTCCCTCAGAAATGTGGCCATTCTCTATTGGGCAGTTTGCCAAAAAACCCACCCAAATCCTTCAGGATTTAAAGGAAAGCACAGAGCTTCTCAGTGCTTTTTGGGATGTCATAGCCAGGTACAATACTTACATGTCCCTGTGCTCAGGTTCTATTCTGTTCATTATAATTTATTACTTTATAAGTTAATTAAACCTTTTGCCTTACAAAACACACCCAAGGAGCCACCTCACAAATTATTTTTAAGCCATTTCTTTGAGTAACCCTCAGATTTATTGAACCCTCACTGAGCTAAATCACTCTGGCTCATGAGGAAATTCAACAGTTTGGGTTGGGAGGGAGCTTAAAGATCACCCAAATCCATGCCATGGCCACCTTGCTGAAAAACCATTCCTCTGATGTCCCAGCAATGAGCATCCCTGTTTTTCCTCTCTCTTTCTCTCCCAGTTGTTCTCCATGGCAACAACCTGCTGGTGTTTGGGGGCACTGGGATCCCCTTTGGGGAGAGCAATGGCAACGATGTCCACGTGTGCAACGTCAAGTACAAGAGATGGGCCCTGCTCAGCTGCCGTGGCAAGAAACCCAACCGCATCTACGGCCAGGTGGGGAACCCTGGGGGCTCTGAGGGGGCATCAAACCCTGCCCTGTCCTCCCCAGAGCTCTTCTCCCTCTGCTAAAGCACCAGGAAAAGCAGGTGCTTTGTCAAGAGATAAAGCAGCCTCGGTTGTTTGAGATCTCGAAGGAAAGGAGGTTTTTTTTTYCTTAGTTAGAAAGGGCAGAATTTGTTCACTAAATGGTGGGTGCAGCTGAATGGAAAAAAATCTGATGGAAGGAGTAGGTTGGTAGTCAAAAACCTYTGAATTCTAAATGAAAAGGTGATTTAAGGAGTGGTTCATAGTCAAACCCTTCAAATTCTACATGAAAAAGTGATTTAAGGAGTGGTTCATAGTCAAACCCTTCAAATTCTACATGAAAAAGTGATTTAAGGAGTCAAAACTTTCCAAACCTAAAGCTCTAAATGAAAACTTGTAGTGTTCCTTTATATTAGACTGACACTTTAAGACTCCATGATGTGGATGAATGAAGAATACAAAGAAATGGACTCACCCTGAGAGCAGGAGTGCTTTGGAAGAGCAGGAATCCCCTCTTTTCCAGCCCTTTGTCACTGCTTTCTCTGCAGGCCATGGCCATCATCAACGGGTGTCTGTACGTGTTTGGAGGAACCACTGGGTACATTTACAGCACTGACCTGCACAAGCTGGACCTCAACACCCGCGAGTGGATCCAGCTGAAGCCCAACAACATGTCCTGTGACATGCCAGAGGAGAGGTGAGCCCCTGGGCACCCAGGGAGCCTTGCTGGGGAGGCAGGGAAGGGGATCCTTCCTCTGCTTGGCATTTCCAGCCCCTCCTTTGCCTGGGAGTTGTTGTGGTGTTGGGAGGAAGGGTTTTGCTCATTCTCATCCTCATCAGGGAACAGGGAATTGGGAGTAGAGAAATCCCAGAATGGTTTGGGTTCATAAGAATCCTAAAATAAATCCAGTTCCACTGCCCAATTCCACACTTTGCACTATCCCAGGTTGTTCCAAGCCCTGTCCTTGGACACTTCCAGGGGCYACCTCAGAAGGAGCTGGGATGTTGAAGGCTGTCCTGGTGTTCAGTAATCCATGCACTTGATTATTCATTAATTGCTCTGCAATCAGAAAATGCCTTTCACACTTCTGGGGTGCTTCAGGAAAACTCCATCTCCTGAATGCTCCTGAGGGATGATGCAGCAGAGCCAAGCTTGGGAGTTTCTGCTGAAATCCCTGGAATTTGGAAGCCTGGGAACCTTCCAGAAGGGTTTGTGTGGTTGCTGACTGTGCTGCTTTGCACCTTCAGGTACAGACACGAGATTGCTCACGATGGACAGCGCATTTACATCCTGGGAGGTGGAACTTCCTGGACAGCTTATTCCTTGGATAAGGTGAGGCCTCTGCAACCCTGGACAGGAGATTTTCCACACTGAGCAAYAACCAGCACAGCCTCTTCATCTGGCTTTGCCTGGAGAGCCTGGTAAAAAAAAAATAATTAAAAACAAAGATAATTGGGAGCAGATTGTTCTCCTATTTCTGTAAAACCTGGATTTGCCACASAATGTCCTGGTGATGAATCTGTGATCCCTTTAAATAGTGCTCTGCTTCCAAAAAAGTGGAGTCTGCAGCATTTAATGTGACATTTTCTCTCTCTATTGTCCCATTTTTCTCCCTGTGTGAGAAAGGTATTTCTAAATCCTTCTGAGAACTCCAGGGTGTGGATTTTAATTGGTCCAGCTCTTTTAAAAAGAGCTGGAGCAATTAAATATCCTTTTCTTTTTTTCAGCTCTAGGGCTGAAATAGCAAAGCTGGGCTGGAGCTTTAAGGTGATTTTAGACCTGCTTAGTCACTGGCTGGGCTCAGCTATTTTTGGGTTTACACTTAATGAAAAAGCAGGATTTATTTGTAGGGAGTTAGAGCCTGTGGCTGCATCCTGCTGGCACAGCCAGGAGCATCTCATGGCTCCTCTTTTKCCCTCCAGATCCATGCCTACAACCTGGAAACCAACACCTGGGAGGAGATCACCACCAAACCTCATGAGAAAGTGGGTGAGTTTGGAATCTCCCTTCTTTCCCTGCTGACCAGAGTGCCCAAGGTGCAGTTCTCTTGTTCAGTGTGTGATTTAATGCTGAGTTTGAGATCCTGCTTGAGGATGAACCCATCCAAGGGGATTTGGCAGCCTGGCTTCCCTCTCTGCCTGCCTGGGAGAGGTGACAGTGCCTGGAGCTGCTCCCAGAGGATCCACATCATCCCTGCTCCCTTTGAGGCCCTGGGCTTCCCCTGGAATCTCACAGCTGCTTTTCACCAGGCCAGAGCTGAGACTCTGGGAATAACATCCCAGCATTTTTCTTCCTTCCCTGGAGAGGAATTAAGAATCAAACTTGAAACAACTGCTTAAAATTACCCCTTTTACACCTGGGCTAGCAGGAAAGCAGAAACTAGTAAAAACTCAACTCCATCATTAAATGTTGAGACAAAAATCACCACTTGCACAAGCACTTTATAGCAATTATTGCTGATAGATATTTTTCTATTTACTCTCCCCAGGCTTCCCAGCAGCCAGAAGATGCCACAGCTGTGTCCAGATAAAAAATGGTAAGATTGGAAAATTGGTGTCTCTTGTACAACCAAACCAGGGGGGAGTTGGAGAGAACTGCAAGGAACTCTTGGCTTTGCTGGAAAAGGATTTTTTCCTCACTTGAGCTGCTTACTTGGCACCATTCCTTCTCCAGCACTGAAAAAWCAGTTCCAATCTTGCTCCCTTCTTTTCCAAACCCTTCAGGTCAGTGGCTGGGTGCTCTCTGTTGAAGGGTGGAGAGGGAAATGCTGGCTTGGATTCCCTGGGAGTGTTAATTGTGCCAGTAAAAGTCAGGCAGGAGCTGGGACGTGCTTCCAGGGCAGCACCAGCAGGGTTTGGCAGCCTCTGAGCTGAGAACCTGGGCAAAGCTGGGAGCAGGGCAGGGCTGGGAGCTGGGGGTTTGAAATGCCTGGAATCTGATCAAACCCAGGTGTCTGAGAACTCAGCTGGGCTGCAAAAGGAGGGAATGTTGTCCTGCTTCCAGGGGCATTGAGCCCTGGGTCTGCCATGCTGGGGTTGGGATCCTGGGCGGAATGGGAGGTGGGAAATGCACCCTGATCCCCCAAGTGTGGGCAGCAGGGAGGGGATTCTGCCCCTGAGCCCAGGTGAGAGCTCACCTGCAGCCCTGGGCACACAGAGCAGCACCTGGAGCTGCTGCACAGAGCCCAGAGGAACCCATGGAGCTGCTGCCGGGCTGGAGCCCCTCAGCTCCCAGGGAGCCAGGCTGGGAGAGCTGGGGGTGCTCACCTGGAGCTCACCTGGACCCTTCATGGTGTCCTGAGATTCCAAGTGAAGCCTCTGGATCCATCAATTCCTTGGGGAGGAGCTGGATCCAATCTCAGGCTCTGGAGCCAGGCTGGGAGAGCTGGGAATGTTCCCCTGGAGAAGGGAAGGCTGCAGGGAGAGCTTCCAGCACATTGCAGGGCCTGCAGGGGCTCCAGGAGAGCTGCAGAGGGACTGGGGACAAGGCCTGCAGGGACAGGACACAGGCAATGGCTTCCCAGTGCCACAGGGCAGCCAKGGATGGGATCTKGGGCAGGAATTGSTGYCTGGAATTGCTGGGATTGCCAGAGCAGCTGGGGCTGCCCCTGCATCCCTGMAGTGTCCAAGGAARGATTGGMGCARCCTGGGATGGGGGGAGGTGTCTCAGYCCATCAGKYTGGAACTGGATGATCTTTAAGGTCCCTTCCCACCCAAGCCARTCTGGGAATCTTTAGGTGGCCTTGTGGTGGGCCTGGTTTGGGAGATGTGAGAGCCTTTGCTGAGGTAAAACACTGAGTGACCCCAAACCTTTGAGGAGAGGGAGATCCCTGCCCTCTGTCCCCATGGCAGCTCCCCACAGCTCCTCTCTTGCAGACGTGTTCGTGTGCGGGGGCTACAACGGAGAGGTGATCCTGGGAGATGTGTGGAAGCTCAACCTGCAGACCTTCCAGTGGCTCAAGCTGCCAGCTGCCATGCCAGAGCCTGTGTACTTCCACTGTGCTGCTGTCACCCCAGTAAGTGCCTCCTCCTGTTCCCTCTGCAGCTGGGATCCTTCACCCAAGTGCTCTCACCTTCCTGTGGGCTCCAAGTGGAGCTGATGGTCCCARGGGAGTGACCCCCACTGGATGCAGCAGTTTTTGGGAGGCTCTTCCTCCTSCTGCTGTTTGAGGAGTGGTTCCACACCGTGGGTTTTGCTTTCTGAAAGAAATGATAGAGGATTTGARCTTTTAAACTGTGTGGGAACAGCAGTTCCTGCTTGTAAGAGGGGAAAAAAGTCCAAATACTCCCTGAGTGAAGTGATTTTATCCTGTTGAGAGCAGGCTGAGGTGGAAGATGAGATGAGGCTGTTTCCAAGCCTTTGGAAACCACTGAGCAATGTTGGTGTTGCCAGAGGTTTTGGCCATAAGGTTGGAGAGCTGGGATTGATAATTAACAGCAAGAAATGCCTTTGGCTGTGCCTTCACCTCCTTCAGGGCAGAGATCACATTCCTTGGTGTCACTTCATTGGGGGAATGTTCCAAATGCAGCTTTTCCTGGGAAGCCTATCAAGGTGTTTCCCAGGCAGCTCTGTGCCCTTTCTTTGCCAGCCTGTGGGAAAAAAAAAACCAAGAAAACCCACTCAGCAGCTGAGTTATTCCCATCTCWGTGTGTTCCTGTCATCCCTGGAGCAGGGTTGTGCTGAGCCAAGGGAATGCAGGGTGGCTGTGTGAGGTGGGTGGAGTTTGAAAATAGACTCTTTTTAGCTGAAACACGAGCAGGGCTCTGTACTACTTCATCAGCAGTTTGCCACACTCCTAAAAATGGATTTCTTGGGCTAGAAATCACCTCAGATCCAGAGCAGAGCACTCTGAGGTGCTGCATGAGTGGTTTAGGATAAGACAATGCAGCAGTGATTGCTCCCAGGATCCAGAGGATCCCAGAGGGAGTGGCAGAGTTGTGCTGCAGGTGTGAGAGGTGCCAGTCYCAGCCCACCCTGCCTCTCCTGGCTCTGTAACTGCTGTCCCCTCTCCCCACCCAGGCTGGCTGCATGTACGTGCACGGAGGGGTGGTCAACATCCACGAGAACAAACGGACTGGCTCCCTGTTCAAAATGTGGCTGGTGGTGCCCAGCCTGCTGGAACTGTGCTGGGAGAAGCTGCTGGAAGCTTTCCCTCACCTGGCAAGCCTSTGCAGAGCCCAGCTCTTGCACCTCGGACTGACGCAGGGACTCGTGGAGCGGCTAAAATGAGAACATCTCCCACCTGTGCTGTGGCCAAGGCTCACCAACCCCTGAAGAATCCCCCCTCCCACCCCCCTATTTATGGATTCCATGGATGGGCTTGCTAAGAACATGGAGGAACCTGCTCAAGGCCTTACTTCAGCAAATACATCGATGCCTTTCCAGACATTGTCACTTTTAGTCATTGAAAAAACAAAACAAAAAAAATCCCCTTTTTATTTATGGAGCTCTAAGGCACACCGTGAATCAAACAGTATTTTCTGAGACTGAGCAGCCAACCAGCAACCTGGCATCAGCACACACTTGCARATTAATTGGGGAGCTTAATGAATGTGTGAGCCTGTGCTTACCCGTGGCACCTTCACCTCGCTGTTCCCACCCTYGTACCCAGCGAGGAGCATCTGCTGCAGAACCACCACCAGCCTGTTCTTGTGCTTTGGATAACCCATCCCACACAGCCAGCTGAGCTCTCCCTGTCTCCAAACCCCCCCAAATTCCTGCAGCCCTGCATGAGGTTCCATCCATGGCATGTTCCCACCCCGAGCTCCCGGAGACGGCTGGAACGTCGCCCCTGCAGCTCCCCTGCTGCAGAGTCCCTGCTTCCCCTTCTCACAGCCAAAGGTTTGCTTGGAAGACTGGGAAAAAGGTGCCAACTTCAGGGACTGCTGTGTGGTTTGCTGGGGGCTGGGGAGGAAAAAGGTTTTCCTGAGGGGTTTTGAAGCTTTCCTGCTCAGTTTGCACCCGGAATGAGCTACAGCAAAAACTCACCCTGTAGGGTTCAGAGCTCTTTGAACCTGCTCAGCCAAGCCCTGGCTCTCAGCATCTCCCAGCTTTTGGTTCTCCTTCCTCCCACACGTCCCAAATTGGCCTTTTGCTTGTTGTCTCCTGTTCCCCTGAGGGTGGGAGATGGGATTTAAAGCTGGTTTGTGGGGAGTGGCTTTGTGGCTCACTCAAGCCCAGGAAATACAGCATCCAAAAAAAAGGGAGAGGGAACATCTCTCCCTCCTGGTGGGAACAGGGATTGTCTCTGCACWGGAAGGGCTGGCTCTGCTCCTCCTGTGCTCTCTACACTGAATTYAAGTGGCCACTGAACTCTGAGCAGCCCCAGGCATGAGGTTTGTGCAAAATCCTTTTCAGTTGGAGCCCATTTTTAAGTGCCTTTTGTTTTTAAAGGTCAGCTTTTCCCRATGCTTTCATCTTCATCAAAGGCAGAGGTCACATTCTGGGGTTTTAGTTTCTTTTTAAGAGGTTACATTTGTGTTTAAATAAACCATAGCATTGTCTTCATGTTGTTAATGCAAAGGCACTGCCTGCTGGAGTCACTGCCCCCCAAAATGAAGCTTCCCCTGGTTTTGGGAATGGATTTCCCTCCTTCTCCAGCCTCAGTTGCTGCTTTTTTGCCCCTCAAGACTCAGAAAAGCAAAGGCTGGGCATCACAGCTGAGGCTTTCTCAGGTGCTTGGACCACAGGGAGTGGTGGGAGCTGCTTGGAGCTCTGGTGTCCATCCCTTACATTGCACTCTCACAGGAATTGTGCATTTGAACCCCTCCCCAGCCTCCCTGGCTGCTGAACCCAGAGCTGCTGGCGGCTGTGGGCTGGGGAAGGGTTCCCTGCTCCCCTGCCCTGCCTTGCACTCACCTGCAGGACCATTTCTCTCCAGCTCCTCCTTCCATCCCAATCACTGAGGCTGAATTTGCACTCTTCCATCTCGGCCTGGAGCTGCTGCTCAGCCCTGGGCTGATTTTTCTCTCACCTGCTTTTAAAGAGCATCTCCCCTCATCCCTGAGGTGATACTGGAGCCATCCAAGCCTGCATCTCTCAGCAAGGMTTTCCCCACTCTGGAGCTCTCTCTGAGGTTGTCACAAAGCCTCTCTGCATGATTTTGGAGCAGTGTCGGCACTCTGGAGAGGTCTCAGCTGGCTGGAAGCTGGTCCCAGTTGTCAGGGGATGATCCTGGGAACCACAGGGCTGTCAGKGTCACTTCAGTGCCTGGAAAAACCTGGAAAAGATCATTCTGGGAAGTATTGAAAAAAAAACTACTGCTGGACATTGGTCACAGCCAGCTTGGCTTCAGGAGAGGGAGGTCCTGCTTGGCCACCCTGAATTCCTGCTGCAGCAGCACAACCCACCTGGATGAGCCAGGAAAGGCAGGAGATGGAATCTGCAGCCTTCAGCATCCAGGACAGGCTGGGGAGCAGCTGTGGGGAAGGACCTGCTTTGGAAAGAGAGGTGTGTGCCAGGGAAATCCAGAGCCTCCCTTGSAAYRGAGAATGTAAACCACATCCCTCTGAATKATTATCATGCTGAAATTCAGGGGCTTTCAGGCAAAGATATGGGAATAGGAATAGCAGTTCTTTACTGGGAATACTGAAAATGAAGATGTGGTAGTACAGAAAAAGCAAACAAACAAAAGGAAAACACTGACAGAGTCAGAACACAACCTGACACCTGCTGTTGCTCAGGGTGTTGGGAGCAGCCCAGTCAAGTCCTCCTGGACCAGATGTGGTTCTGCTGGAGCAGAGATGATCCTGTAGAAGGGAGTGGTTTTCTCTGAAGGTGCAGTGGTGCTGAGGTGGGTCTGGTCTCCTCTGGAATGCAGTGCAAACAGGGGCTGTGCTGCTGTTCCAAAGCTCAGGTTTTATCCAGCTGGGAATGCTGGGCTCCTCCCAGTGGGCTGATGGAATTTTATCAGCCCTGCCCTGAGCCTCAATGGCCCAGGAACAGCAGAGATCCCTGGAGCTATGAGAGATGGAAGAGATCAAGAAACACTTCCCCAGCTGGTTTGAACAGCTGGCCCATGAACAGAAGATCACCCCGGAGTTATGAGGGATGGAACAAACAAAAACACCTCCCCAGAAGAGATAAAGAAAAACCACTCCCTGGCTGGTTTCTGCAGATGGCAATAGAACCCATAGTTCTGGTCACATCCTGCATTGCCACCCAGGACAGAAGGGACCTGGGGGTGCTTGGTGATGGGAGCTGGGTCTGAGTCAGCTGTGCCCTGGAGCCAGGAGGGACATCCCTGTCCTTGGGATTGTCCTTGGCACAGCTCCAAGGCTGCCAGAGCTCCAGGAGAGTTTGGACAATGCTCTCAGGGCCAGGCTGGGTTGTTGGGGTGTCCTGGGCAGGGCCAGGGGTTGGGCTTGATCCCTGCAGATCCCCCCAGCCCACAGGAGCTGGGGAAGCAGCACCAAGAAAACCACAAAGCTCCAAGGACTTCCCTTTTGGATAAAAGCTGGACAAGCATCACCCAGTGATGGATTTCCTTCCCCATTCCATAACCTCCACTGGCTGCTCCATGAGGGACACAAGATCCTTGGAGACTGCTCTGCCTGAAAACATGGCTTGGTTTAAACACTGAGCTCACAGCTCCTGCTGAGGGGCTTTAATTGCTGCTGGGCTGCTGCCTGTGGGTAAAAGCTTTAATTCCAATTCCCTGGGGGAGAGGGAAAGGATYCAGCACCTGCAGCAGCTGATGGAGAGGGGATTAGAACATCCACAGCCCTGCCTGGGGACAGGATGGAAGGAGACAGGGAAAGCTCAGAACAGAATTCCTGAGCATCCCTCACCCCAGCAGAGATGGTTTGTTTGATCTCAGTGAGATGACAATGAGCAGGTTCTCCTACATCCCTTTTCCATCCTTCCCTGTCCTGCCATCAGCAACACTCCCAATCATCCCGGACTGAGGACAGCAGCAYTGGCTGTGCTGATGCCTCACCAGGAACACAAAAAGGCTTCATAAAGCAGCTTCATTAATCCCKAACGAGCTGCTGCCTTCCCCACAAAGGAGCCCAGGCTGCTTCCTGCCTCACCCAGGGCTGTGCATCCCTTCAGCCCCCAGCATTCCTGTGTCAGCACTCCCTGGTTTTCATCCTGAAGGAACAGGGGAGGGGGAAGAGGCACCAGAGCCTCCTTGCCTGTGTCCATGGATCTGTCAGTGCTTTGCTTTGGGATTGTGTTTGTTTTTAAAGATAATAAATCAATCCAAACTCTGTCCTCTCACCACATCCCACCAGCATTTCCTGAGTGGAGGGAGATGTCCCCAGCCTGTCACACACAGGAGCATCTCTGACCCTTCTCTCTGAGTCTGGTACTGACCTCAAAGCCAGGAGGACCAAGGGCAGCCAGACAGGACCAGGCTGGAGCTGGGCTGGAGCTTTGGGAAGGTGACAGAGGACAGGGAATGGTGGCCACAGAGGGACCACCCTGGTGCCTGAGGCTCATTGAAGGAGAAACAAACCTGTTTGTGATTTGTACAAAACTGCTTTAATGACAAAACAGCTGAAAAAATACCTTTGGGTGCATTTCTGGTGCCATCAAACGTCCCGTGTGCGACTGCCAGGCCCCTCCCAGGCCCGGCAGGAGGAGGGACATCTCAGGCACCTTCTGGCAGTGCAGCACATCCCCAGGGAGGGCTCTGGCCTCCACACACGCAGGAATCCCCTTCAAGACCCTCCACTGAGGACAGTTTTCCTTCCAGCCACTCAAGTGTGGGCTGCAGACGCCTCTGTGACGTGCTCTGGCTTSGAGGCTCCTCATTTTGGGAGCCATCCCATCGCCACCACCCTTCCCAYGCCTGAAACCCCACGGGAGGAGCAGCAGCAGGAGCTTCAGGAAACGGCGCTTCCAGACCGGAGCCAGCCCGGCTGAGTCCCTGAGACACCGGGAAAGGTCTGGGCTGGGTGCTGATCCCAACCTGGGGCTTGGAGACAGGAGAATCCAAAGCTTCAGCAGCCGCTGGGCGAGGGGGCGAAGAAGTACACGGCCAGGAGGATGAAGTAAACCATCACCAGCACCGTGCCTGGGCACACAGAGAGGGGGGCAGGCTGTCACTCCCTGCAGCTGGGAGGTTTAGACTCCCCCTCTAAAGGACTTCCATGGTTCTCTACAGAATGTCCATTAAAAGGGAGTTTAAAACCTTTTAAAAGAGGAAAAGGGAGTGATCCTCCTTGGAGCTGTTGCAGGGGAGGACAGCTCCAAAATGGTCAGCCAGGATCGCTCAGGTCAYCACACACCAAGAGCCCCAACAAGCAGGTAACCCCAGGGATGGAGCAGGAGCTCCCCATCCCACACCCCAGGGAATACTGGGATAACTGCAGGCCCCCCAGCAGCCCTGTGGGAGGTGCTCACCTTGGAAATAGTCACATTTGCCATCCATGAAGATGTAGTTCATGAGCACCACGCTGAACATGCTGGCGTAGACGTGGAGGTCGCTAAAGACCAGCGTGAAGTTGGTTGGCTGTGAGGAAGAGGATTTGGGGTTCATGGCCAACCCCACACTGACTCTGCCTGGGGACTGGTGTGTCACCCCTTAAACCCCCCTGCCACACGTCCCCAGGGTGGGGACAGCGCCAGCAGACAACTGAGCCCACTTCCCTGCACTGAGCAGGGGGACACTGGGCAGGACAGCTGTGTCCTTGCCATGTCCCCAGCCCYGCTGCAGGGGCTCCCCCAGGGCTGTGCTACTCACGTAGAAGATGGTGAAGAGCACCAGGATGGGGATCTGGAGCATGCAGACCTGCACCGCGATGCAGTTCCCGATCTCGATGCTGGGGAGGAAGGACAGCACTGGGTCTGTGGGTGAGAAAACCCCAAACCACAGAGCCCAGCCCAGTTCTGACACCATTTTTTGGGTGGCTCAGTCTCCTTGAGGACAAGCTGACACAGAACCTGACCCATCAGTGGCTGGGCAGGCCATGGTGGGCACCAAGRCACAGTGATGGGAATGGGACAGGGCACAGGAACCACCCCAAAACKCCTTCCTGGAGCCACCTCACCTCARGCTGAGATTGTTCTGCAGGGCAAACTGGATGCCATTGACAATCTCRGGCAGCTCAGGCACCATTGCCAGCACGGTGACACCGATGAARTACTGCAGGGAAGAGGTGACATCAGCCTGGGCCTCACCATASCCAAGCCCTGCCCAACTCTGCAAAGCATCTCAGCATCTCCCCCCACTTATTTTGGGGTCTAGCTGCAGCCAGGGGAGATCTGTAGGGCACACCTCGGTCCTTGGGGCCACCAGGAGCCAGCTCACCTGGGAGATGGTGGAGTTGGTGAGGATGGGGCTGATGTGCTCCGTGGCCAGGTCAGCGCAGGCCGACATGCACAGCGTGGACAGCAGCAGGATGAGCAGGGCCCGCCAGCGCGACCAGTGCACCACGGCACTGTGGTGGTGGCCAGGCACTGGGGACAGAGCACAGACGTGTGGGGACATACAGAGCAGTGCCAAGGGCCAGGACAGCGGGGGACACTCACTGTGACAGCAGGGACACTCACTGTGACAGTCGCTGACGTGGATGTCGTAGATGTGCGTGTGCGTTTTGAGGGTGAAGAAGAGCCCGATGAGGTAGGCAGCAGGGAGCAGGATGGACACCGTGTACACCAGGGGTCTGTGGGACACAGGGGACACTGTCACTGCCACCAGGGGCTGGCACAGACACCCTAGGGGACATCCCCCAGGGATAGAGGAAATGGGGAGCTGGGTCATTGGGGTGGAGAGGGTGTAGGGACCAAACCCAGGAGGTGCCACCCCAATGTTGGGACAGCCCTGTCCCCACCASAGCAGACACTCACTGGACGTGGCTGTAGTAGAGGGTTCCATTGTTGTCCATCTGCAGAGAGAGCACCTGTCAACAGGGATACAGGGGACAGCCCTGCTGCCACCACCTAGCACAAGAGCCAGGGGGGCTCAGAGCACCCCAAGTCCCCCCTGCTGGGGGGCCAACTCCCCACTCACCAGGTCAAAGTGACAGTTGTGGCACAGGTAGTGTCCCAGCGGGTTCTGGCTGACGTTGTGGCACTCGCCACACACCAGCTTCCCATACACCTTGGAGAAGAGCGTCGGGGCAAAGACACCTGCAAGGACAGGACATGGAGCGGGCACCCAGCCTGGTGGCACCCCCAAACCTGGGGACACCTGTCCCCAACTCACCTCCCACAGACAGGAAGAGCAGGGCCGAGCTGACGCCCGCAGAGCGRCTGTTGAAGCGCTGCTCCTGGTGCCGGATGCCGCCGATCACCATGCACAGACCCTTTGGAGAAAACCCCACCAAAACCACAAACCCCCCGTCAGTGCTGGGCTCACAGCACCCTCCCAGCCCCCAGGGGCACCCAGCTCACCGGCACAAAGAGCACACAGCCCACCAGGGTCCCTGTCAGGGCTGACTTCACCACCTCGGCGTAGCAGCGGTTGCCCTCGCGCGAGCCCTTGATGAGGGCRGTGATGTAGAAGGTGAGCTCGGTGATGGAGCCGAAGGTGGC
>CADDXX010000551.1:261033-298908 GCA_902810485.1 Alauda arvensis | reverse complement strand
TTTATCCCTTTACCATTCCCTATTTTTCTACTTCATATCCTGTATTGTTCCCTTTAAAATCCTGACTTTTCCACCTTGCACACCCCATATTTTATCCCTTTACCATTCCATATTTGATACCTCTAACATTTGATATTTTACTATTTCATATCTTTTATTTTTCCCCGTGATATTGAAGGAGATTTTAGAGAGGTAAAATGYTGATCCCTACAAAACTCAGATAAAMCTGAGAGCCATGACCACGACTRGRAATAAATCCTTCTCAAATATTCCATCAGCTCCTCCACCTGCCCACTCTTCTCATCTTTTAATTTATGTCTAAATTACCTAAAACACAATTAGTTGCACCTCAAATGGCCACAAATTAAACCACAGCTTGAGGAACATTGAGCCCTGCACAGGACAACCCCAAACCTGCTCTTGGCACAGGAGATAATTCAGAATAAATAACCCAGAACWGCAAAAACAACAATAAAACCATGAGGAAGGTGAAGAAGGTGGTGAATTGCTCACCTGCCCTGTGCAGCCAGCCCATGATCTGCTGGCTGGGACTGCTCACCAGGCTGCTGGGTGCTGCTGTGTAGGTGAAGTACCTCCAGAAATCAAACAGGGCATTGAGGCTGAACAGGGCTGCCAGGGCAAACTCTGCAAGAAACAGCAATTTCTGTCATGGTTCCAGCAAAAACTGCTTTATTTGCAGAACCAGGCTACACCTATAATAATATCAGTATTAGTTTGGGGAAGAATCGAAGATTTCTTCACTTTCTTAAGCAAGAACCACTGGAGATAATTTTCCTCACGGTTCAAATTCATTTGTATATATTAAAGTTTAATTTTTTAAATGGGATTGTTATTTCCCAGAAAGGAAATCTCATGGTTCTTGCTTCTTTCCAACCTGTTCGATAAAACTTACTAAAATCAACTTAAATTTTTATAAAATATCACCCACACCCAGAGCCCAACACAGCAGGAAAATAAATCTAAAATCTTAATCCACATATTAAGGAAGATTTCATGCATTAAATGAGTCTTTTCTGCCATTTCACCACAGAGGAAAAGCTGTTAACACTCCTTATCTGCCACTAAAAAGATGCAATTCCAGCAGTTTCAAGGAAGATCACAGAAAGCAAAACAAAGTTTTGGTTTAAAACTCAAACAGCAAAAAAAGCTGCCTTAAAAACGATCTCCCAGCAATAAAAATGAGCAAAAACCAATCCTGAAATTTGATTTAAATGCTGCAACGACTCACCAATGTACCAGAGTGGAAAGCAGGTGATGTTGTAGTATGTGCTTAGGAGYTTCCCAGTCCTGAAAAGCAAAACAAGAACAGAGAATTCAGCAGAAATTCCATCATTTAGGGCTCCCCACAGAGCAACCTTTGCTGGTTTGAACCAGGCAGAAGAATGAACTCACATTTCAGTGTAGATCATGCCTGCCAGGGAGATATTGAGGAGTCCCCAGGCCAGCACCACCTTCCTGCTCTCAGCCTGTTTCCTCATCTTCACAGCCAGGTCGATGAGGGAAGTGTCTGGACTCTTATTGGGAGTCATTGTCTGTGAGAGCACAGGGAAAAGGCAAAACCTGTGAATTTTTACTCAGCAGGAACATTCTCAGCCAGGTTACAGAGGAGAAGTGTCCATCCCCTCCCTCGGTTTTGAATAATAATACCTTTCAGAAGGAGGAGGGAAAGCTCCTGCCTCTTCCAAGCAAACCCAGTGTTTTTATGGAAAATTCTCACTAATTTCTGTAGGCAACAGAGTATTTTCTGTCATATCAAACCCACTGATTTTATTTCCTCCTTTATGCCCAGTAACACCTTCCGTGAAGGAAATAACTCTGCCACAGGCAGGCAGCCCTCACATCTCCCCCCAGACCTCAACCCCTTCTTCAAACTTCACCTTTCCCCCACCCCAAAGCTCTATTCACCCTCACCATAAACCTCTTCGATCCTCACCAAAAACCTCCTCGATTTTTGCCACAAACCTCTTCGATACTTGTCACACATCCCTTCGATCCTCACCACAAACCTCTCCGATCTCTGTCCCCAAATTTAACCTCTGCCGCTCCTCAAACTTCTCCTCTTTCCCYGCCCCAAACCTCTGCTTCTCCCACTCCCAAAGCTGCCTTCTCCCCCTCCTCACAGTTCATCTCCGCAGGCGTCATCGCCCTCCTCCTCAAACCTCTGCTCACCCTCCCCAAAACTCCTCAAATCTCCGTTCTCCTCCTCCTCAAACCTCTCTGCTCACCCTCCCCGAATCTCCCCTCTCCTCCTCCTCAAACCTCTCCGGTTCCCCTGCCCAAATCTCCCTTCTCCCCTCACAACTTCGCAGATTTCACCGCTCCCCCTGTCCAAACCTCCCCACGAAGCTCGGCTCTCCCCCTGCCCAGATTACAGCTCACCTCTCCCCGCTCTGTGCCGTTCCCCCTCAGGCCGGCCGGGTTCTTTTCCTGTTCCCAGGTTCCAGCTCACCTCTCCCGGCTCTGTGCCGTTCCCCCTCAGACCGGCCGGGTTCTTTCCCCTTTTCCCGCCCGGGCTCTCCGCTCCCCTCACGCCGCCGCGGCCTCGCGCTCTCTGCGCCTGCGCGGGCGCTCGCGCCGCGTCACGGAGCGCGCCGGGGGCGGGGCTAAAGGGGCGGGCGCTCGCGGGAGGCTTTTGGCGGGAAGGCCGTGAGGGGGCCGCCATGTTGGAGCCGCCATGTTGGGACCGCCCTCACGGGGTCACGTTTCACTTTTTTTTTTTTTTAACTTGTCTTTATAGTAAAATTCTTTAATTATTGTTCAAAATGAAAGTTCACGCTTCAGAATGTTTTAAAAAGTTTTCTAAGGGAATAAAAAGGGCCGATGTCCAGCGCTGGGGTGTTCCCAGTTTTATTTTTAAAAAATATTCTGAAGAGCGAACTTCAGTTTTTCACAATTGTACATTGCCGTGTCAGACCAACACGTTGCCACAGTCAGCAGGTACAGTTTTAAGGGGTTTTAGGTCTGTTTGCATGCTATGCAAGTGTAGTTTCATATTTCTGCATAGGGGTAACTTCATATTTCTGTGCAAGCACAACTTCATAAATCTGTCTGTGAAAAACCAAAGTTCACTCTTCAGAATATTTTTCAAAAGTTTAATAAAGGAATAAAAAGGAGAATGTCCAGTGCATGGTGTTCCTGGCTGTAGGCCAATGAACACACCAATACATTAAGGCAGTGTTATCTATATCCTGTTACCTTATCAAGGTAATATTCATATTCATAATATCATACATATTCATAAGTTAAACCCATAATCCAAACATTCTTGGGAGCTTTTGATGTTGTAGAAACTTGCCTTGCTTTTGGTTTTCCACTCTGACTTGTCTACCTGACATCATGCAGATCAAATCAATGCATTTTATTCCTCCTGGCTCCATCCTATTGTTTCACATTTCCCTGATAATGAGGAGTTAATGAGTTCTTCTCTAATTTTTCTCTGGTTTGTGCCACTCTTATCACTTAGCACATGTGGGAAACAATTTAATGGCTTTATACAGTTCTCTCTGTTCCATGGAAGCATTTTAACATTTTACATTTTGCTCAGGCCTACGGTACAATACATCAATCACATTATTAGTTCTATAAGGTGCATACTTRAAATGAGAAATTAGGTGATATTAGCAAGCAGCTAAAGGGGATTATACATGGCACTATACTTAAAATCAATAACCACATCTAAAGGCCAATAAAAGGCAGAAGCCAATATTAGAGGGTGATTTTTAACACTTGGGTAGGAGTGATTGAAGGTGTCACTCGCTGGGGTGTCACCGGGGTGTCCCTGAGTCACTGAGTGACACCACAGCCCCTGCCTGGGCTCACCCACACACCTCCACCCATTTAACACAGCCCAGTTCTCCTGGGGCTCCTTTGGGCTCGGGGGGGACTCGCACCTGTGACATCCTGGCTGAGGACCTGGAGCTGCTCGGTGCCACCAGACCTGCTCTGCTCCTCCTGCTTGGATCCCGTGGGGCTCTGCGCTTTGTGGTGAGGTCCCTTCTGTCCCTGCCTTGCTGTGTCACCTCTGCCTTCCTGCTGCTCCCCTTTTGGACTCTGAGACCAGCACTGAGGGTGTTCTCAGCCTCTTAAAAATCCCTGAATGGTTTGGGTGGGAAGGGACCTCMAAGCCCACCCAGTTCCAACCCTTCCTTCATCCCAGGCTGCTCCCAGCCCCAGTGCCCAGCCTGGCTTTGGCCACTGCCAGGGATGCAGGGGCAGCCCCAGCTGCTCTGGCAATCCCAGCAATTCCAGGCAGCAATTCCTGCCCAAGATCCCATCCCTGGCTGCCCTGTGGCACTGGGAAGCCATTGCCTGTGTCCTGTCCCTGCAGGCCTTGTCCCCAGTCCCTCTGCAGCTCTGCTGGAGCCCCTGCAGGCCCTGCAATGTGCTGGGAGCTCTGCCTGCAGCCTTCCCTTCTCCAGGGGAACATTCCCAGCCCTCCCAGCCTGGATCCCTGGGAACTGAGGGGCTCCAGCCCTGCAGCAGCTCCATGGATTCCTCTGGATTCTCTCCAATTTCATGGATGCCCGTGGCTCAGGGCTTATCCCCCAACCCTTTAGGACCTCCTGGCTMCAGCAGGAGGTCATTGCTGGGCCSKGCAGCCCCTCCAGGRGATGAGGAGTGRGTCCAAGGTTTGGGTTTAGATGCAGCTCCTGAAGTGCAGTGGGTGGAGGCCCCAGAGGATGCTGATCACTCACAGCTCCTTGGGATACTTGGCATCCTGACTCAGCTTTGGCAGGATCACTTGGCAGCCCTTCAATCCCAGTGGGATGGAGCATGAGTAATGAAACAAGCTCCAATTTTGCCCTAGATTAAATCTTGCCTTCCTGTTTTGAAGGAGTGCACTGTGGTAGGTGGTGTGGACAGTCAGCTGATTCCTTAGGAAATATTGGAGTCTGAGAGCTACAGGTGGGGTTTGAGAGTTGCTGTAGWTCAGGATCAGGAAATTCCTGTGATGCTTCCTGTCTCTTGGGATACATTTTTGTTATTTGGTTCARCTTGAGGGAGTGGAGATCTTTCCCCACAGGGGCTGGGTTTGCTTAAACCTTAAAGACCAAAGCACATTCTCCTGGTGCCCCCAAGACACAGCAGTTCCAGAATGACTCAGTCCTAAAACCAAACCAGCACTAATCCCTGCCTGCAGCTCCCTTTGCTCCCAAAAAACAGGAGCCAAAGGACTTGCTTGGAAGTGCTCACTTTGTTCCCAAAAACATGAGCCAAAGGACTTGCTTGGAAGTGTGAACACAACAGAACCTGTGGAGGGGCAGGGTGGGAGTGGAGGTGAGAGGAGACTCCTCAGGGAGGTGCTGAGTGATACAACTGAGATCTTCATTAAAAGTTTCCTCTGGGAATTGTCAGGGAATTCCTTTCCTGGTTCTCCTGAGGGGGATTGAGCAGCTGAACATCTCCCCAGTCTCTTGTCCCCAGGTGTGACAGCTCCTGGCTGTCCCTCRGAGACCTTTCCACTTGGATAAACACCACGTTTATCCAGCCACCCGTGGCTTTCCCTGCAGCTGTGGGRCAGCCACAGCTGGGTGTTCCCATGGGAGTTTATTCCCAAAGCTCAGGCAGGACTCTGGACAACAACAACAACCCAAAAAAATCCTTTGGAACAAAGAATGGACACCTCGAAATCCCCACGACCACGAGTGGGCTGGCAGAGCTGCTGTGAGAGCTGGGATGAGTTCAGTTTGTCCCTGTTTTGCTCTGCTCTGAAAAACATGCAAAAGGACACAGACATTTTTGTGGTCGGAGCTCTGGCACTGACTCCTCCCCCCCCTGCTCTGGATGTGTCAGTGGAAAATATTTTTTTGGAGGTGAAATGGGCCTCTTGCCCTGCCGCTGGCTTTGAAGGCTCTGATAAATGTGAGAACTCGATCACATGCAGTGATAGGTTCTATCAGATGTGTTTGATCTGAGAAATAAAGGGGGTATAAATTCCCCTTTGCCAGGCCCAGCTGCACTGCCAGCAAACATGAAGCTGATTTTGATCTTCAGTGCCCTCCTCGGGGCTTCCCTGTGCCTGGAGACCTTCGTTGGGTGAGTGACACTGCTGTGCAGAACCTCTCATTCAGGGCTGCTGGCAGCTTGCTGGTTTTCATCCAAATCTGCTCAGGGCACATTGGTTGGCTTTTGTGACTGATTGTTCTCGTGGCTTTGCTGCTCTGGWGTTTGAGGGAACCTTTCTTTACTTTTGTTTGGGTTTCCTAAGGAGAAGGGTGCAGCTGTGGAGTGGAGATCCTCAATTCCTGTTCACCCAAAGCCTGAGCTGAACCTCGCTGCAGAAGCAGAGCTGAAACACCAGAACCTRCCCTCAGATCAGAAACTTCACCACTTTCCCTTTYCCYCMCAAGTTTCTWATTTCTTTCTTCCTCTTCTCTCTGCCTTTCTAAACATTCCAAATCCTGATTTCCAACCATTACTTTGTAAAGGTTTGTCTTTATGTTGCATTGCACAAATTATCCTGTGGGGTATTTCCTCCCAGCCTCACTGACCATGGAAGAGMCTTAGGAATTAAAGATTATAAAATCCTACTGGATAAATCCTGAGGTGCAGTAAGGTCCTGAGGAGCACGAGATTCCACTGAGTAAATCTGTGTGTGAAGGTTTAAGGATGGAGAATAAAAAATAATATAAAGGATGTCCCAAAACTCAGGGATTTGTAAAGGCAGGAAGGGATATTTTGATCACTTAATCCTGTACTGAATTATTGTGACTCCTCAGCAGCTGTGGTTAATTCAGAATCCAATCCTGAGATAAAGCTTATGGTGATGAGAATCCAATAATAATTWTTAATGAGGAAAAGTGCCTTCAGAGCTGATTTAACTCGGTTCAACCAAGAGATCTTGTCCCTCTGCTGGCCAGGGAGAGGATCCTGGTGTAACCGTGGTGTAACCGTGGTGTAAACGAGCGAGGCACTTCCCGAGGGTGATTCATCCCGCCTGGAATGGTGCGAGCCACCCTCGGCAATCCTTGAGCAAACAGCAGGAAGGTGAAACAAATCCYACGTTCAATGTTTGCTCCCCAAACCTCTCATCCTTCCCCAGCCCAACTGGAAYAGTGTTTTCCCACAAGCTGCTGCCAAAACTGGATGGATGGATTGATCCTTGTGATTTAACCCATCCAAGCTGTCTGGTTCATGAGGAAGGTGCTGGCTGTTGGTCCAACTCCGGGTGACACCAAACCGGCTGATTAATGGAGCCATTAAKGCGCAATTAACGCCGAATTAGCGCTCCCAGGAACGAACCGGCTCACCCTGACCCTCTCTGAGGCTGCTGATTTATTGCAGGCACCAGGTTCTGCGAATCAAGACCAAAAATGAGGAGGAGGCGAAGCAGCTGCAGCTGTTGGAATCGCTGGAACATCTGGAGGTGGGTCAGGGCCACAGGGGCAGGATCTGCATCTCACAACAGCTCAGGTTCCCAATCTCCATCTCATTTGCAAGGTTCCCATCACCCTGGGGCAGCTGCCAGAAATAAATTTACTCTCTCAGCACTTTAAATTTGACCTGCAAGTTCGAGTACCCCTCAGTGTTCAGGAGGGCCAGAACTGTTGGTTTTATTTTGTTTTTTTTTTCCCCGCTGGGTTTACATCATATTTGAGTTGTTAGATCTTAATCTCAGCCRTTGAAAAACTCGTTTTTCCAGTGGGAATGGCAATGCTGTGTCTCCCAGAGTTATGGAATTTATCAGTTGGTCTATACTGTATTGGAACAGGAAAACACACTGTGAAATTCCAGGTTATTACTGTTCTCATTGCCATTGGGGAGGATTTTTAACAYCACTTTCTGAAATCACTGGCTTAAATAATATTATAGGAATAATTTAGAAGTTAAAATGTAGAAAAGCCCTACCAAAGGACTGGTTTCCATGTTACCTAAGACTGGAATATGGAGTTTTTCTTGACATTATTTCCAGTAAAAGGGAGAATAATAAAATAATCAYCAGAGACAACTAAAAYTTCYTCTTGTTTTCATGACCAAAACCTAGAAGTCAATGAAARAACTGACTCAAGCCCCTYGGTGTTTGTTATTTTGTTGAGTTTATCACAAGAACTGGTACAAGGACACAGAGAGTGGAGAATTCCAGGGCTCCTCTCTGCAGGGGCCCTTGGATTTGGGAGGAATCAGCACTGCTAAAACTGCAGGAGCTGTTTGCAGGATGCATTCCCCACCCCAAAGCCATTTTCCTTTCTGTCCCCAGCTGGATTTCTGGATCAGCCCCTCTGCCTCTGCTGTGCCCGTGGATGTGAGGATTCCTGCTGCCAGCGTGCAGTCAGTGAAAGCCTTCCTGGARTCGCAGGGCATTGAGTATTCCATCCTCATCGAGGACCTGCAGGTGGGCAGTGCCACTGGCACTCATTCCTCACACCTTTTGGGAACACTCATGCACAGCTTGGCCTCTCTCCCACTTTCCCATGCTCTGTTTTTTCCATGGAATCCTCCCCTTATCGTCGTGGATTATTCCTCAAACACAATCCATGGATTGCTGGTGTTCTCTGAGAAGTGACATCAATAAACTCCTCAGGGCTCTTCTGGCAGCCCCTGAGCAATTCCACATGCACTTTTGGCCCCCGACATTTGGGAATCCCAACTCTGAAGCTGCYCATCATTCACTAAACTCTGCTGAGAGTAGTTAAGAAATAAAAGATAAAAATCACCCACTTGGGCACTAATCTGACATTTCCTCCTGAGCAGCAATCCCCAAAGGGCATCTAAACCACCACTGACTCACTGCCTTGTCATTTATTTATCTTCTAGCATGTGAGGCAGACACTTCTCACCATCTGAATGTTATTTTAGGATGTTCTGGATAAAGAAAAGCAAGAGATGGCCGAGAGTGCCCAAAGGCAGCGCAGCAGCAGCTTCGACTTTGGTACTTACCACACTCTGGAAGATGTGAGTGCCTCAGGGAAAATTCTGATTTTTTTCTGGTCTTTCTGCATGCTGTCTTCAATTCWGCATCCTGCATTAGGATCTGAAATRYCCTYRCAGCTYTTTCTGGCACRTGGGTTTGTTTTTTGCAGTATTAATTTTATGCTCAGAACAATCAGCCAGTGCTGTCAGTGTTGATCAAAATTCCATAAACTCCTGCAGGCTCTGTCAAAACCTGTCCTTCAAAGGAAAGAGAAATAAAGGGATCTTGAAATTGGGAAATAAAGAACTTTTTGCCCAGAAAAGCTGTGGCTGCCCCATCCTTGGGAGTGTCCAAGGCCAGGTTGGAGCCACCTGGGGTGGTGGAATGGGGTGGAATGGGCTGGGCTTCCCAACCTGGTGCAGCCCACGATTCTCTGGAATGGCAGAACACATCAATATGATATGAATGTCCTCAAACATGATGTCAATGTCCTGGTGACCTTCCACTTCAGATCAATCAAGAGCTGGACCACCTTGCCTCTGAGTACAGCTTTGTGGAGAAGATCCAGATCGGGCAATCCTACGAGAATCGGCCTCTGTACGTCCTGAAGGTACAAGCACCATCCCGGCCCGTGTCTGTGGGGATGGGTGACAGATATCACAGCCTGCAGCAGCCCAGGCTGTGRTGGCTGTCCCTGCCTGAGGGCTGCCAGGGTCTCAGGGCTGCTCTTTGCTCCCCAGTTCAGCACCGGAGGCTCCAGGCGCCCGGCCATCTGGCTCGACGCCGGCATCCATTCCCGCGAGTGGGTCACCCAGGCCAGCGCCCTGTGGATTGCCAACAAGGTTCCTGCTGCACCTCTGCCTTGTCCTGGGGATGGCTCCTGCTCTTCCAGAGGGTGTTCCAGCCCTCTGTGTGTTCAGTTATTCACCTCCCAAAAGTGGCTGAGTCCCTGAGGATGTGGGAGCTGCCTGTGGAAAGCTCTGTCGTGTTAGAACAGCTGAGTTTGGGCAGACAAAATGGTTCAGGTGAAATTGGTACACAAACAGCCAAAGGCTTTGAGATTATTTTGCTCTGCTCACCCAGAAGAATGCAGTGGGGTTGGTTTCCTTCCACACACTGSCCTGACCTCCAGCTCTCTATAAAAGAGGATTTAAATCCTGCTGGAAATGACTGAGCCACCTGAGAAGTCACAGGATCACAGAACGGGCTGAGCTGGAAGGGACCCAGAGGATCATGGAGTCCAACCCCTGGCCCTGCACAGCACCATCCCCCAGAGCCACCCTGTGCCCAGAGTCTTGTCCAAAAGCTCCTTGGGCTCTGCAGCACAGAGAATTCCCAACCTGGCTATTCCATCTCTTAGTGCCAGCCTTGGCCTGTCCCCTGGGACTGGGAGGAGAAAATWTTGTTGTCCTCTTCCATTTTATTCTAAAGACCTCCTGTCTTCAGAATAAATTAATAAAACAGATTCACTGCTCACTCATGTATAAAAGGGCCAGCAGATAATGGATGTTCCTTGTTTCCCTGCCCCAAAACCCAGCYTTTCCTCTGTGCCAAGCAATGAGGGGATGAACATTTGGGAAGGAATTACTCTGCTAATTACTCTGCTCTGTCTCTGCCCAGATTGCCTCTGACTATGGAACAGATGCTTCCATCACCTCCCTGCTGGACAGGATGGACCTTTACCTGCTGCCAGTCGCCAACCCTGATGGATTTGTGTACACTCACACCACGGTGGGTCAGTTTGGCTGAGCTCAGGGACATTCCTGGCTCTCCCAACATGAGGGGAGTGGGCTCTGGAAGTCTCAATGCTGTCAGAGGAGTTACCAAAGAGCTGGGCAGACAAAGATCCTCATTATCTGTCTATCCCATTCTAACTCCCTGTAAATACCCCAGTTTTAGTAAATACATTGGATTTTTGACCCTTAACCCAATCTGGCAGTCCAAAATACTCTTGGGATCCCACCTAGGATCAACCCCTCATGGATGGCAGCCCTTCCTGGGGAGCAGTTTTGGTGCCAGCACCCAGATCTGTTCCCTGTTGAAGCATTTCTCTGTTGTAGAACCGCATGTGGAGGAAAACCCGCTCCAAGATCCCCGGCAGTGTCTGTGTCGGAGTTGACCCCAACAGGAACTGGGATGCAGGTTTTGGAGGTAGGGATGAARCTTCTGCMTCCTGTTACACAGAACCAGCCTTTRGAAAGGGGATTCATCMCCCTGAGCACAGGATGAGGCAGCACCATGGAATCACAGAATGGTTTGGGTTGGAAGCACCCAAAATATTATTKAGTTCCACACCTTCCACTATCCCARGYTGTTCCAAGCCCCAYCCAACCACAGAACATCCCCAGGAAAGGCGATTCCTGGGTTTCTGGGCAACCTGTCCCAGGTGGCATCATCTGAAAGCACATCCCTTGAACATCCCCACCCTGTGGCTGCTGTTTGAGCATTTATCATCTATTAAAGCCTTGCTTTGGCTGCAGCCCTGTCCTTAGGAAAGCCCAGCTTGGCGTGGCTCTGCCCTGAGCTCCCAGGAACCCACTCCTCACAGCTTTGTTCCCTTCCTTGCACCCCCAGGTCCTGGGGCCAGTAAGAACCCCTGCTCTGAGTCCTACCACGGGCCCAGCGCCAACTCCGAGGTGGAAGTGAGATCTGTGGCTGACTTCATCAAGAACCACGGGAACTTCAAGGCCTTCCTGACCCTCCACAGTTACTCCCAGCTCCTGATGTATCCCTATGGATACAAATGCACCAGGCCAGATGATTATGCTGAGCTGGTGAGACACAAGGGCTTGGCTTTACTTTCTTCTCTTCTGTCCTGCTGCCTTTCCATGCTCTTCCTTATTAATGACAGCATCACAGCTGGGATAAAATCTCTGAGGCAATGTGGACCTCACAACCATAATTCCAATGGGAAAGACCTCTGGAGGGCTCTGATCTCACCCTGTGCTGAAAGGGCTTTGGAGTCAGAGCCAATTTCACCCTGAGTTTGGATTCATTGTTTTGATTTGTTTTGATATTTCTAAAGAAGAATTCCACAGCTTTTCCAAGCTCATCCCAAAGTTTCCCTCACCTCGTGGGGATTTTGTTTTGTCCTGATACCTAAATGCAGCTCCCTTGTGGCAATTTGTTGTCTTTTTCCCTCTTTCACAAAGAACCCAGCTCTGTTTTTCACTGTGCAGTTGAAGTGAGCACAAAGTTGACCTTGGAGTATTGGAAGATCCCAACTTGGGAATTCCTGGTAATTCCTGGCCTTCCCTTGCCAAGCCAGTGAGAGAAACACTGGGTGAACACTTAGAGAACCTCCTGGAAGTGAACTCACCTGCAGGGGCACCTCCCAGGAATGCTGTGGAAGCTCTACTGGAGTGAATCAGCTCCAGTTTGGAGATTTCTGGTGAAATCCCAGTGTTTAATCTCAGGAATGTGGCTGCTCCCTGACTTTCCCTCCATCTCCTCCCCTGCAGGAGTCTCTGGGAAGAGCTGCTGCCAGTTCCATCCGCTCCCTGTACGGCACCACCTTCCAAGTGGGCACCATCTGCAACACCATCTGTGAGTATGGGCCCCTCAGAGCTGCCAGGGGCTGTCCCAGGTGGAATCCCTGCCTTCCCCACAGGGGCTGTCCCTGCTGGAAGCCACARTGCTCCTGAGCAGTGCCACCAGGTAGCAGTGCAGCTCTAAACCAAGCAGATGTTTTCYACACAAGTTAAAAAAGTTTCACTTTTACCTCAGGGCTAGAAATTTCCATGCTCTCCTGGCAGCCATTGGCTCAAGGCCAAGACAGAAACACCCACAGGTCTCTTTACCTGTCCCTCAGAAATGTGGCCATTCTCTGTGGGGCAGTTTGCCAAAAAACCCACCCAAATCCTTCACTAATGAAGGGAAAGCACAGAGCTTCTCAGTGCTTTTTGGGATGTCATAGCCAGGTACCATGGGCTTGCACGTCCCTGTGCTCAGGTTCTATTCTGTTCATTATCATTTATTATTTTATAAGTTAATTAAACCTTTTGCCTTACAAAGCACACCCAAGGAGCTACCTCACAAATTATTTTTAAGCCATTTCTGTGAGGTGCAGGACACCCTCAGGCTTGGTACACCCTCACACTCTGGCCAATATCAGTTTGTATCAACGCTCCTGAGCATTCCCAGCCAAACCTCACCCTTCTCCCCCAAAACACAACCAGAAGTGCCCCATTGCTCTGCTCACCTCTCTGGATCCTCTCCCTTTSCCTTGCAGACCAAGCCAGTGGAGGCAGCATTGACTGGAGCTACGACAATGGCATCAAATACTCCTTTGCCTTCGAGCTGAGGGACACGGGGCGCTATGGCTTCCTGCTGCCCGCCAACCAGATCGTCCCTGCTGCCAAAGAGACCTGGCTGGGCCTCAAAAAGATCATGGAGCACGTCAGGGACAAGTCCTCCTGAGAGCTGGGCTGGGAGTCAGCTCCCTGCAGCACCAGCTCATAAATCCTCTGTGAGCTGTGATGGCTGCAAGGATAAAAAATGGCTGAATAAAGGCCCTGTGCATTCCCMCCATGGTGTGTGCTGAGTGTCCTGTTCCTTGTGTGTGGCAGTCCCTGAGGGGATTTTGGGACACAATCCTCCCTGCCCATGCATGCAGTGCCACCCCTGTCATGGCAGGGACACCTCCCCCCATCCCAGGCTGCTCCAATCCTTCCTTGGACACTCCAGGGAYGCAGGGGCAGCCCCAGCTGCTCTGGCAATCCCAGCAATTCCAGGCASCAATTCCTGCCCAAGATCCCATCCCTGGCTGCCCTGTGGCACTGGGAAGCCATTGCCTGTGTCCTGTCCCTGCAGGCCTTGTCCCCAGTCCCTCTGCAGCTCTGCTGGAGCCCCTGCAGGCCCTGCAATGTGCTGGAAGCTCTSCCTGSAGCCTCCTGTGCTGGTGCAGAGGCCCTGGTGTTAACCAGCATAATTCCAGGCTATGGAACTGATTAAAGGAATTTAATTTCCCTTAASGAGCCTCAGGACCCTGCCAGCCCCCCGACCACTGCCCTCAGATGGACACCCCGTATCTTTGACAGTCCTTTTTCTCCCTCCCACCTGTTCCCAGTGGATGTGGCTGGAGGGAAGATGGAGATGGGAGGACACCAGCACCCAGTCCCTCAGGAGCCCCTTATCCCACCGTTCATCCCGCAGATTTCTCGGGGATTAGGAGCAGGGAGCTCAGGAGGCCCCGAGGGCTCAGCGATTAGCGGTGCCTGCTGCTGCTGCTGTGGTGATTATCGAGCCGAGCAGGTTTATCTTGGCGTCTTGTGACCCCCCAGCAGCTGGTGACTTACTCAGCCTCGGGGGCCCGGCAGGAGAGCAAACAGCGCTGATAAAACCCTGCGGGCTGTGGGCACCGAGCTGCCGGCAGGGAAAGGCAGCGGGAAGTACCCCAAGGGGCTGGATTTGRGTTAAAAGCGGCGTTTTTGGGAAGCAAACCCATGCTTGGGGCAGCCACGTGGCCCTGGCCCCTCTGCTCAGGTGGCACCTGCTTCCCAAAGTGAGCCAGCTTCCCAAAATCCCATCCCCTGCCCCGTGCTGAAAAACCACTGATGGCAAATCCCAGGGACGGGGCACACACAGCTCTGGGACCTGGCTGAGCTCTTGTCTCCAGAACCTGAGCCTCAGCTGAGAAGGTGGAACTGTGACCTTGTCCTGGCTCCGAAGCTCGTTCCAACCACCCCTGTCCCCTCCTGTTGAAGGTGTGAGGAGAGCTCTGGAATTGTGACTCCAGAGGGATCTGGAGCAGTGGATGGCACCCAGRGGAACAGGAGGGTGTGTGTGCCATGGTGGGGTGAGGGGGAGATGGGCTGCAGGTGACACAGGTGATCCCAAGGAAGGAGATTATTGAGGAAACACTGCCAAGCTCCTCACCACAGAGAGTGATGGGAGAGACAAGGAGAGCTGGGATGAGGGAGAGCCAGGAGGGACAGCAGGAGAAGGAGGAGCAGGAGCTGCTGCCAGTGGGGCTGTGCAGCCTCTGGAGGACTCCAAGATCCAACCAGGAGGGAGCTGGTGGGTGCCCAGAGCTTCATCCACACCTCCTGTGCTCCCTTCCCACCTCGACCACAAGCACCCTGTCTCAAGGAGGCTCCTGGAGCCACCTCACCAAAGCAGCAGTTCTGCAAAGCCCCAAGAGACCCCAGCACCTGCTGCTGTGGGTGCARCCCAAATCGCCAGGGTTTAACAGAGACAGACACGAGCAGAGGGTGTGAGCTGTGCAGACCTGCCCTGGGAGGTGCCTGCCAGCCTGGGAACACAGCCCAGCACACGGAGCATCCCTGACAGGCACACGGGGAGCTCAGGGGCAGCGCAGATAAGGCCCAACAAAGGCCCYGCTGTAACCTGCAGAACAAAGGTGCTGCTTTACCTGGGGAACAAAGACACCTCTGAGAAACTGCCCCTCCTGGGATAGCCCCAGTCAGGGACAGCTGCTCCACTGCTTGCACTGAAAACATGAAAATCATTCCTTTTCCCCCCCAAAAATGAGCCTTTCTGCATGAGCMTTACCCCAGGTGAACGTCCTCGTGCACCTCCACGACTTCCATCAGCTCTGAAGTGAKATTTCATCTCATCCACCATCAAGGGGCCTCTCTCCTGGAAATGGTTTGATGAATAATTTCAATATTATATTTCACATTATATATATATGTATTTGTATGCATAAACTAATTAATCATCAATAATTCTACATATAAATGCTTGTTTTCTCTGTGAGTAACTCTGTAGTAGCTCATCATGACACACACATTACTGACCATAATTATGACAGGCTTACTCACAGCAATGCCATGAAGAAATCCATGGGAACAAAGAGGAGTTTCCTGCTGGTTTTGGGGCTCCTGTGACCACGCTGTCCCCACAGCCCCACGCCCCTGTGGGCTGGGATCCGCCCGTGCCCATGGGAGCAGGGACACTCATCCCAGGGAGACCTTATCAGATCCTCCCTAATTTGGCTGCTCTGGTGTTGACTTTGCCAAATCAAGCAAACATTTGGGCAGGCTGGAGCCCTTGCTGCCTGCTCTGTCTGTCGCTGCCCACGCCGCGGCCGGGAGCTGCGGGAGGGACCCCGGCCAGCACGGGGGGTTCTGCCCCTCCTCGGGGCTCTGCCTCTGCTCACACCCACCCATGGAGACCCTCCTGGTGTTCCTGGCCCTCCTGGGGGCCGCCAGCAGCCAGCAGCTCTTCACTGGGTGAGTCCTGCTGGAGCAGGGGGTGGTGGGACACCGTGGATGGGGTGGGGATGCAGGTGGGAGAGGCACATCCACGCCGCTGTCCTACAGAAGGGTGACATCCCAAAGGAGGGGAATCCTACAGGGGATTTTCCCAGGTAGGAAAGGTTTGGTCTCAGCTCAGGTTTGGAGCACGCAGCAGGTGGAAATGAGGGAATGCTGAGCCCTGAGGGCATCACTCCAAGCTTTGGCAGGGTGTGGAAGCCCAGAGGAGCAGGGGATGATGAGCATGGCTGTGGAGCCATGCAGGGATTGCTGGGAATAAAACCCAAGGGTTGCTGGGAATAGAACCCAAGGGTTGCTGGGAATAACCAAGGATTTTTGGCACAGAAATCTTTCCCACACTGTGGGAAAGAACAAGATGTGGCTGGAGAAGGGGCCCTGAGGAGGGAGGGCAGCATTTTCCAGGACAAACACACTGCTTGTAGCTCCTGGAGATAAGAACAGCACAGTCCAGTGCAGGAATGGGAAGGGGGCATGGAATGTAGGGGAGGGGGTCAGGATAACCCCAAACCCCCAAAGTCTCCAGCCCATTTCCAGAAAGGCCTGAAGGGATGGACTGGCAATGAGAAGTAACTTGTAGAGAAAGTGGGAATCCTGTGCTCAGAGGAGGGAAAAGCTGTCCATAAAAACAKMCCCAAAAASCCCCAGGRTGATGGAACCACAGCTGGTGATCTCATGAGCAGGGACAGGACCYAGGGAATGGMTGGAGCTGTGCCAGGGGAGGGTTTAGGYTGGAAATCAGGAAAGGTTCCTCATCCAGCACTGCCCAGGATCCCCAGGGATTGGGCACATTCCCAAGGCTGCCAGAGCTCCAGGAGCTCCAACTCTCACGGACAGGGTGGGATTGGGGGTGTCTGGGCAGAGCCTGGAGTTGGATTTGATCCTCATGGGCCCCTTCCAACTCAGGATATTCTGTGATGTGATTGACCTTCCCTTCCCTTCCCTTCCCTTCCCTTCCCTTCCCTTCCCTTCCCTTCCCTTCCCTTCCCTTCCCTTCCCGGATGTCAGGGCTGCTCCCTGTTTCTGGAAAAGCCACAAGGATTTCAGCCTGCCCGAGACCCCCAGGCACGGAAGTGGCCAATGGAAATTGTTATCACCCTGGGGAGGTGGCTAAACTGATAAATGAGGAGATAAGAGGATGGAAGGGGAAAAGGTGAAGGAATTTYGTGGCGTTTTGGGAGTGGCTTTGAGCACTGCCCGACAGGAGAGCTCGGAGGWAYTGATCCGAGGTGAGAAAAGCTCTGYCCCACAGARCATTTYCTCCTCTCCAGGGCTGTGCCTGTGCTTGGGAAGCCCAGCCAGGCTGGACTGGGATCTCTGCCAGGGAACACATCCATAGATATGGAACATATCCATGTGAGATATTCCCCAGCATCTTGGGAGCTGATCAAACAAGGCTGGAGATCATCTCAGGCTCCCCAGCACTTGCTCTTTCCCCACCACGGCTGCTCTGAACCTGCATTTTTTTTCTCTAAATAATGCCAAAGTTTTAGCTTTTATATTTTTCAAGACTCTGTGGTGCCTCAGGTGCAGCTCTGAGCTCACACTCAGTGTCAGTGAGCTCTGCACAGAGCAGGGACACAAAACAAATCCTTTCCCTGCTGCACACCAAGGACAACTTTCAGCCCCAAAAGCACAAACCAGGCTGGGCTGAAGGGAGGAACAAGAAGGGTGAGACCTCCCAGCCTGGAGCTGGGATTGGACAATGAAACCCCAATGTGCAAATGGACCCAAACTTATCAAAGTGTGACACCTCGTGACCAGGGGGGCATTTTTGGGGCCATTTTGGGGCCATTTTGTGCCTATTTTGGGGCCATTTTGTTCCCATTTTGGGTCCATTTTGTGCCCATTTTGTGCCCATTTTGTGCCCATTTTGGGTCCATTCTGAGCCCACCTTGGGTGCAGCCCTGGCCAGGCTCTTGCCCTGCCCAAGGTGTATCCCAGAGCCTGTCAATCAATATCTCCTTTATTCCCTGGCTCTGTGCAGTCTCTGTTCCAGCTCAGCCTTCCCAAGGCACCATCAACACCAACAATGGATGCATTTTCCAGCCCTCTGAGCTGGTGTGGAGCTTCCCCAGGCTCCCCCAGCCCTGAGTCCCCTGTGCCTCCCTGCAGGGACCAGGTCCTGCGTGTCACAGCCAGGAATGAGGAGCAGCTGGCCCTGCTCAGGGTGCTGGGWGAGCAGGAGGAGCTGCAGGTGAGCTCTGAGGGGTCCAGACCCTGGTGAATCCAGGGCTCCCTCCTTCTTCTGCCATCCCACCCCATTTCCCTCCCTGTTTTGGAGATATAAATATGAATTTAGCCCTGGGCTCCTTGAGCTCAGAGCTCCTGTTTTCTATGAACTGGGAGCATCCCACAAATACTCAAACAACTTGGGCTGAAACATTTCTGTAAGTCCCCATCCAAACATCCATCTGTGGCCCAAAATTTGTCCCAAAACCTTGTTTAGATCCTTCCTGGGAACTCCTGTGAGAGCYCTGGAGGTGCTGGGGAGCTCAGTGGGTGAGCAGCAGCACAGGATGGGGCTGAGTTCTCCCTTTCAGCCCAACTTCTTCTTCTTCCCAGGTGGATTTCTGGCATCACCCCCACAGCCCTGGCCACCCCACAGACCTGAGGGTGCCCTTCCCCAGCCTCCAAGGAGTCAAAGAACTCCTGGAGTGCCACAATTTCTCCTACAGCATCATGATCCAGGACCTGCAGGTAATGGCTGTGATGGGAACAGGACGAGCTCCTGCAGCTCAACACTGAGAGAAAGTCCAAAAAGCTGGAAATCAAGAGGTGGAAAAAAAATCCAACCCCCTGCTCCTTMCAGCTCTTTTTGATCTTGGGGGTTTTTTTGCCTCCTAATAATAATAATTTTGCCTCTTAATAATTGCTCCTAACCAGGAATTAGTGGATGAAGAACAGGAAAGCATGAGGAKGTCTAGGAGGGCAAAGAGAAGCTCCAGGGCGTTTGATTTTGCCTCCTACCACACGATAGATGAGGTACCTTTCTCTGCAGAGCATTGGCTGTGTCCTGCTGGGGTCACATCCATGTGAGGGTCGTGGTGAGTCCTTGGTGGCAGCTGAGACCTCCCTGGGACACCTTTCTCCTCCTTGGTGTGGGTTTCAGCTGAACTGGGAGACTGGGGAACCTTCCACATCCAGCGAGGCCACTCCTGGAATGTCCCAGCCTGTGGAAGACATTTTCAGCTTCACTCTGGGGGTGCTTGGAGCCCAGTTTGGCTGTGATGGTGTTGGGAGAATCTCAGAGCTTTTCCCCCTCACCATTCCTTCTACTTTTCCAAAAACCCTGTGATGTGCCTTTGCCTGCTCACACAGAACCCCAAACCACCCCGTGTTCCCCAGGGGTGTCCCAGGTCTCCAAGGACGCCCCAGATCTTCCCCAGGGCAGTCCCAGGTCTCCAAGGAAACCCCAGATCTCCCCCAGGGAAGCTCTGCCTGTTGCATCCAGTGCTGGACAGCCTCAAAACCAAAAGGTGAGAGCCAGGCTGAGCTTCCTGACCCAGCAGCTCCTCCTTCCAGATCTACGAGTGGATGGATGTGCTGGTGGAGGATCATCCCAGCCTCATCAGCAAGATCCAGATCGGGCAGAGCTACGAGGAGCGGCCCCTGTACGTGCTGAAGGTGGGTCMTGGGCCAGCCTCAGGAGGAGGAGTTGTGAYRAGGRAGGCTCAGGTTGGACATCAGCAGGAATTYCYCCATGGAAGGGGCTGTCAAACACGGGAAGGGGCTGCCCAGGGAGGTTTGGAGYGCCCATCCCTGGAGGTGTGTGAGGAACCCCGGGGTGTGGCGCTCAGGGGACAAGGTGGGGATGGGRCACAGGTTGGATTCCATGACCCTGCAGGGTTTTTCCAAGCTCAGTGACCCTTTGATTCCCACAGTTCAGCACGGGGGGACAGAACCGTTCGGCCATCTGGCTGGACACCGGCATCCACGCRCGGGAATGGATCACCCAGGCCACCGGCGTCTGGACAGCCAACAAGGTGCCCTTGGGACCCCCTGGGACGTGGGACCCCAGTCCTTACCCTGCATCCATCCCATCCCTCGTCTCTGAGGGGCACTGGGGCAGCTGCTGCTCCTCTACACGCACAGATTGCGGAGGAATACGGGCAGGACCCGTCTGTCACGGCCATCCTGGACAGCATGGACATCTTCCTGGAGATTGTCACCAACCCTGATGGCTTTGCCTACACCCACAGCTCTGTGAGTGCCAGCACTGTCCCTAGCCATGGCTGTCAATGTCCAGGGTGAGTGGGGATCCCTGGAGGTGCTTGGGCAGGGGTTGGGATTCACATCCCTGTTCCCAGAACCGCATGTGGCGCAAGACCAGGTCCATCAACGCTGGATCSCACTGCGTCGGCGTGGATCCCAACCGGAACTGGGACGCTGGGTTTGGAGGTGAGACTTGGCCACCAGGTCCCCACACCAGGCTTTGTTTGTCCCTCAAAACATCAGAACTTCCTGCTGGAGTGGAGAAACCCAGGGATGGAAACCCTTCCTGAGGGATCCTCTCTAAAGGAAACCCTTTCTGAGGGATCCTCTGTGCATGGAAACCCTTCCTGAGGGACCTCCTCTGGATGGAAACCCTTCCTGAGGGACCCTCTCTGCATGGAAACCCTTCCTGAGGGCTCCTCTCTGGATCTCTCCCTGCTCCAGGTGCAGGCTCCAGCAGCAATCCCTGCTCCGGGACCTACCGTGGCCCTCACGCGCACTCCGAGAGCGAAGTGAGAGCCATCGTGGATTTCATCCGCGCCCACGGGGGCGTGAAATCCGTCATCTCCATCCACAGCTACTCCCAGATGCTGCTCTACCCCTACGGATACAAGAGGGCACCTGCACCCGACCACCAGGAACTGGTGAGGTGGCCCCAAAACGGGGGGGCAAAGTCAGACAGAGCATCYCAGGAGCTTCCCTGCTCCTCTGCTTAGATCCAAGCCCAATATTGAACCCCTGCCCCTGGGTCCTGCTGGGGGGTGGTTGTGAGATGGACCTCCAAGATGAAAAAATAAGGATTTTTTTGGGAAAACCTAGAGCAGAAGGGATGGGGAATGATGGGCTCTAGATCCCCCACCAGATCCCACCACTSCTGGTGCTTCCTTTGCAGAATGAAGTGGCCAAGAAGGCCGTGAGCGCCTTGGCCGCCGTGTTTGGCACCAAGTACACCTACGGGAGCATCGCCAACACCATCTGTGAGTGCCCCTCCCTCACCCCGCAGCAAATCCCTCGGGAACCTGCTCCCACCTGGGCTCCTCTCCCTGCAGACATGGCAGGAGGCACCACCATCGACTGGGCCTACGACAACGGSGTGAAATATTCCTTCTCCTTGGAGCTGAGGGACTCGGGGCGCTACGGGTTCCTCCTGCCCAGCTCCCAGATCGTCCCCACCGCCACCGAGACGTGGCCGGCGCTGCTGCACATCATGGGCCACGTCCTGGAGCATCCTTACTGAGCCCAGCAGCTCCCACAGCGTTCCCTCCCTCTCAATAAATCCTCCTGGAGATTGATCCCGTGGTTTCAGGCACCTGAGTTTTTTTCATGCTAAGCTCCCAAAAAAACAAAAGGGTGGAAAAGGACTCGCAGCCCTGCAGGTGTYGATTTTCCCTTTGTGATTTTGGCTCCGAGTCCACATCCTCCCATGGGAGGTGATGGGGTTTTTGGGCAGCCAACCCCAAATTTGTGGGGTTTTGAGCAGTTTTGCTTCCTCATCCCTTCCCAGGGGGTTGCAAGGAGGGGCATGGGGCACYCTCAGGGCCATCAGTGGGTACAAGGTGCTTCCAGGCAGTTGCTGTTTATTTTTGGCTCCTGGGACAACCATCACCTGCTCTGACCTCTGTCCTAGGGCAAACTTGACACCACTTTCCTCAGCCAAGGTGTTAAACCCAAATTTTAAACCACTTTCSCCACCGCTGTGCTTCAGGGATCCAGCTCACCCAGCCCCGAGTGAAAACCTGCATTTCACACGTTCTCCACCCAAACTGGTCCCTTCCCTCCCCTCACCCGGCGCTGGGGGCWGTGGGATTTTGGCACCTCCCGGTCTCACCTTGCTGGCAGCTGACTCACCACGGCCCCAGGCGGTTCCTGGGACAGGTTGGGCCGGGACTGGCAGTGCCTGGATGGGGATGGAGGTGCCTGACCTTGGCTGGTGGCAGCCAGAGCCTTCCCATGGCTCTGGGAAAAGGGGCAGCTGGAGGGGCCGGGCTGGGAACACCATCCCATGGGATTTAAGCGGCCCCAGGCTGCTGTTGGGATGTGAGACCGGCTCTCCCCACTGACCATGAGGCTCCCCGTGCTCCTGGCTGCCCTGGTGGCAGTGGCCACCTGCACCGAGACCTTTGTTGGGTAGGGGGGCCAGGATGGGGACGGTGGTAGGGGGGCAGAAGGAGCTGAGGGAACCAGGGGAAAGCCCTGGAATGGTGGGGATGGATGGGGTGGGGTTAGGCTGGACTAATGGGGCCAGAGCTCGTCCCAAACCCCAGCACCCCCTGACCCCACAGGCACCAGGTGCTGCGTGTCCTCCCCCAGAGCCATGAGGAGCTGCAGAAGGTGCAGGAGCTGCAGGASCTGGAGCATCTGCAGGTACTGGGAGTGGAGGTGGATTTTGGGGACACCCCCCCCAGCTCACGGCCTTTGCTTTACACCCCCCAAGCAAAGCAAGGATGGGGCTGGATGTGGGATTAAGAGGTGAAGAGCAGGACAGGCTGGTGCTGGGGGATCTGAGGCAGGATCTGAGCTTTATCTCCATTTTCCCCCCACCCAGCTGGATTTCTGGCTGGCTCCCCACGGGCTGGGACGCCCTGTGGACATCCGCGTGCCCTTCCGCAGCCTGCAGGCCGTCAAAGCCCACCTGAACGCCCAGGGCATCTCCTTCTCCGTCATGATTGAGGATGTGCAGGTCAGTGGGGTGGGCTCTGCTCCCCAGGAGAGGTGGGATCCCACCCAGTGGGAAGGAGCTGATCCCACCCCGTGTCCCACAGGCCCTGCTGGATGAAGAGCAGAGGGAGATGCTCCGCAGCAGCCGCCAGCAGCAGCCACTCACCACCAACACCTTCAACTACCAGACCTACCACACCATCGATGAGGTGGGGAAGGACAAAATTTGGGGTATTCTGGGGGGGAAAAAGTCTGCTCTTGGGCAGGGGGTGAGCTGGGAGTGACCCCCRCATCCCTCATTCCCAGATCTACAACTTCATGGACATGCTGGTGGCCGAGAACCCCAACCTGGTGAGCAAGCTGGAGATCGGCCGCTCCACCGAGAACCGTCCCCTCTACGTGCTCAAGGTGAGGATGTGGGGACTGTGATCCAGAGGGGACAGTGGTGACAGGGACAAAGCCAACCCCTCCTCCTCCTCCTCTCTGCTCTCCCAGTTCAGCACAGGGGGCACCAACCGCCCGGCCATCTGGATCGACACCGGGATCCACTCCCGCGAGTGGGTGACGCAGGCCAGCGGCGTCTGGTTTGCCAAGAAGGTACCAACAACACCCCAAAAAACACCTGASCCTCAGGAGCTGTGGGATCCAGGTGGGTGATCCCACAGGCAAGGACAGGCAGCCTCAAACCTCCATCCTCTCTAGATTGTCCAGGATCACGCCAATAACGAAGGGGTGGCCTCCATCCTGGAGACGATGGACATCTTCCTGGAGATTGTCACCAACCCTGAYGGCTTTGCCTACACCCACAGCACGGTACCACCCCAAATTTCCTCTCCCTGGTTCTTACAGCCCTGCTGGATGGGGCTGGGAGCTGGGTTTGGGGTGTGAGAGGGGTGTTCCCATGGGAATGGGACCACCAGGAGCTGTGCAGCTCCAGCTGAGGTGGCTCTGCCCTTCCAGAACCGCATGTGGCGCAAGACCCGGTCCAAGAACGCCGGCTCCCTCTGTGTTGGAGTGGACCCCAACCGCAACTGGGATGCAGGTTTTGGAGGTCAGAGCCATCCCCTTGCCCCTGTGGAGCATCTCCACTCTCCAGCTGGAGGCTCCAAAGCTGTTTCTGGCTCTAAGGAGCCCCCAGGGGAAGAGGTGGGATTTGCTCTCCGCAGCAGAGCCGAGGGTTTGGGCTCCACCAGGGCTTTGACGTCCCCCAGTGACAAATCAAAGTCACCATACAAAACTCCAGGAAAAGCCCCTGGAGCATTCCTTGATCCCACCAAGGGTGGGAAAACCTCTTGGGCTTGGTTCCCCAAATTCCCAGTGTGTTTCTCACCATGCTTTTGTCCCCAGATGCCGGAGCCAGCTCAAACCCCTGCTCAGAGACCTACCACGGACCCTACCCCAACTCTGAGCCCGAGGTGAAAGCCATCGTGGACTTTGTCAAGAGCCATGGCAACATCAAGGCTTTCGTGTCCATCCACAGCTACTCCCAGCTCCTGCTCTATCCCTATGGCTACACCAGCACCCCGGCACCTGACCAGAAGGAACTGGTGAGGGTTTGAGGGGTTGGCATGGAGCTCTCCTGCTGCTCCAAGGAGGAGCCACTCTTTCCTGCATCATTGGCAAGCTGGGAGGAGCTTTGGCATCTTTTTGCACCCAGAAAAAAGCTGTACCCCACAGGTTCTTCCCTTCTTTGGCTCATTTTTTCCCCTTTCCCTGCATTTCCAGCACGAGGTTTCTGCCAAGGCTGTGGCAGCTCTGTCCTCCCTGTACGGCACCAGGTACACGTATGGCAGCATCCTCACCACCATCTGTAAGTGCTGGGGTGGCCCCAAAACCCCCAAAATCTCCAAAACCCCAAAATCCCCAAAGCCCTAAATCCTCCCACCAGCCAAACACCCCACAGAATTCCCGTACAAAGCGACTGAGCCTCCAAATCCCCCCCCAATTTTTTCCCCTCCCTCAGACAGAGCAAGTGGATCAACTGTTGACTGGACCTACAACCAGGGGATCAAATACTCCTTCACCTTTGAGCTGAGGGACACGGGGATCTATGGRTTCCTGCTGCCTGCCAAGCAGATCGTGCCCACCGCCGAGGAGACCTGGCTGGCGCTGAAGGTCATCATGGAGCACACCAGGGACAACCCGTACTGAGCTGGAGCAGCTGCAGAGGGGGAGGAAGGCAAGCAGTCAATAAAGAAATGGGAAGAAGGATGAGAAAAGCTGGTCGTTGTTTTTTGCTTTCTCCCAAATTGGGTGGGAAAAGCCCTTTGGGAGTCGGAGTCGGTGCTGGCACAGACAGGGTGTGATGGGGCAGTGCCTTGGGAAAGGAATGGATTCCAAGGGCATGGAAATAGCAGGAATAAAAAGGAAGGAAGGTGGAGGTTTCCCCCTTTGCTCTGGTAGAGGACAGAAAGGGAATTTGGCTCTGGGACAYGAGGTCAGCTGGATTTACTGGGGCTCCAGGAGAGGGACTGGGGACAAGGCCTGCAGGGACAGGACACAGGCAATGGCTTCCCAGTGCCACAGGGCAGCCATGGATGGAATTCCCAGAGAAGCTGTGGCTGCCCCTGGATCCCTGGAAGTTCTCCTGGATAGGCTTGGAACAACCTGGGATAGCGGAAGGTGTCCAGGAGTTGGAACTTGGTGGGCTTTAAGGTCCCTTCCCACCCAAACCTCTCTGAGTGAGTGATCCCTCCTCACCTGCTGCAACCCCTAGGGAATGAGGAGCTGAGCCCCTGCCCACTCCCAGCTTTTCCAGGCTCTCCACAGCTCTCCAAAGCTGCAAATAAATCACCCAAGCAGATGCTATARTTTACATTTTATTAAATTAAACAATGAAACCTCTCAGCCTCTGCACCAAACAACACCAAGAGTCCAAATCCACACAAATCCATCGAGGTGGTGGGGAAGTACACCCAGTACATCCAATCCTTGCTTTGATTCCTTGGATTTGGAGGCTCTCAAACACCTCWGGCCAGTTCTGGCTGACTTTCACCAGGAGGTTTTCGTGCAGCACGGAGCAGCCAGGGATTCTGGATGTGTCTCCCACAGCTGGATAGCAAAATCAGGATTTCAGCCAATGCAGTGACACTTCCAAGAGCTCATGGAGCTGGAAAAATCTACTCCCACAGCAGCAGGACCTTCTCAGACTGAACCTGCCAGTCCTGTAATCAGCATTGTCTGGTTTCACACTCAGAGACACAACAAAAGATAAAGGTGCTCAGGAATGCTGAGTCCTGAGCTGTCAAACAGGAAGTTATGTGCCATTTCTCCTGCTTTTTTGTCCTTTCCCCAGCATTATCCCAAAATCAGCAGCGAGTTTTGGGATGTGGTGGAGATTGTCTGCTTCAAAAAGGGGAAAAAACACTGAATCCAAAAATACACACAGAGACCACGAGAACCACAGTGGGACCAGGCAATGCCAGATGGAAAACCAGGAGCAGAATCCCTCCAAAATCACCTCCAAAGGGTCCCACAGGCAGCTCAGCAAAATCAGAGCATTCCCAGCTTATCCAGAAGCACCAACTCAAGGAAAACTGTGCTACTCATCTGCCAGGAAACCTTCCCCCTGTTCAGTTCCAGATTCCAGGTCCCTGCTGGGTTTTAGGGGAGGCAGCAGCAGCAAATTTCCCTTCAGCCACTCTAAACCTTAAAGCAACTCCTAAAAARCCTCTGGCAAAGGAGTCACTGGGATAAAAAATTCCAGTTATCCTCCTGCAGCTCACCTTGCTAAAGACACAACAATTCACAGAGTGTCCATGAGCAAGCACGACTCAATAAAATATTATCTTACTCAATAAAAACCATCTTGATTACAAATACTTCTGCTCATTCGCATAATTTATTAAAAAAAAACCAAAAAACCCTTTCAGGATCTTCTCTCACTCTTGGCAAGTTGCTGAATGTTTTTCTCTGTGCTAAAAACACCAAAGTTTGTGCTCACAGGTGATTTGTGGCCTGTTCACCCTCACGRCTCCAGGAATGGACACAAATTCCTCCAGCTGGATTCAAAACTCTGTGGAACAGCTCCTRCTGGTGCCAGCCTTTACTAGCAGTTTGCTCCCTCCCCTACACAACCAGTTGTATCACCTCWGTCCTGCCCTGCACCTCATTCCTGCTCCTAGGAAACATCATTGCAGCCTTACCCGAGCTGCCAAATCTCAGCACGGCCGCTTTTCCCTGCGGATTCCTAAAAACCACAAACGGGCTGCACTGCTCAGGAGATCCCMAAAAATAAAAAACCTGCACACTCCTTTATTTCCAGGGCCTGTTCTGGATGCTGGTCCTGCTGTGGGAGCTGCTCCTCAGGGATCTCACGGTGCCAGCTGGGCTGGGGAGGCTGGGGTTGCTCCTCACGGATGAGAGGCCTGAAACGCCTCGGGTAAGGCGGCCTGGGGGAGAAATCAAATCAGGAATTGGTTGGTCACAAGTTGTGGCTGCCCCTGGATTGCCTGGATGTGGACATTGGACAAGCTTGGAGCAGTCTGGGATAAGGGAAGGTGTCCCTGCCCATGGATGGGGTTTAAGGTCCCTCCCCACACAATTATTTCATAATTCCTTGACAAGGTTGCAACATGTTCTGGATCCCAAATCAGGAATTGGTTGTCCACAAGTTGTGGCTGCCCCTGGATTCCCTGGATGTGGACATTGGACAGGCTTGGAGCAGTCTGGGATAAGGGAAGGTGTCCCTGCCCATGGTGGGATGGGGTTTAAAGTCCCTCCCCACACAATTATTTCATAATTCCTTGACAAGGTTGCAACATGTTCTGGATCCCAAATCAGGAACTGGCTGTCCAGAACATTTTGTGGCTGCCCCTGGATGTGTCCAGCCAGCTTGGATCAACCTGGGATAAGGGAATTTGTCCCTGCCCATGGATGGGGTTTRAGGTGCCTCCCCACCCAATCATTCCATGATTCCATGATGAGGTTACAACACGTTCTGCAGTCTTACTGGCAGTGTCTGAAGGAACGTGCTCCTCAGCCAGGTAATGCTTTAACTTCTGCAGATCATCAGCAGAAAACCTCCACTTGTTCTCTGCAGGTGTGGGAGGCACCCTGGGGATGATCTTCCTGCGGGCAGTGACAGGGGCAGCTGCCACCTGGCAGGACACTGGCAGTGTGCCYGTGATCAGCCCCTCTGGGATCTTCTGGGCCAGCACCTTGAGGCCTGCAGGGACACAGAGAGCTCTTATCCCAGTGATCCCAGCTGGAGAGGGCAGCAGGGATCAGCCAGGAGGGRTTCATGGAGCTGGGGGGGCAAAAGTTGGGATGGAGAAATGTGGGCAGCAGGAGAGGGGGGAATTCTGTCCTTCTGTGCTGCTCAGGTGAGATCCCACAGGAGTCCAGCTCTGGGCACACAGAGCAGCACCTGGAGCTGCTGCACAGAGTCCAGAGGAACCCATGGAGCTGCTCCAGGGCTGGAGCCCCTCAGTTCACAGGTGGGGGTGCTCATCTGGAGAGGAGAAGGCTCCAGGGAGAGCTCAGAGCCCCTAAAGGGGCTCCAGGAGAGCTGGGAATGTTCCCCTGGAGAAGGGAAGGCTGCAGGCAGAGCTCCCAGCACATTGCAGGGGCTAAAGGGGCTCCAGGAGAGCTGCAGAGGGACTGGGGACAAGGCCTGCAGGGACAGGACACAGGCAATGGCTTCCCAGTGCCACAGGGCAGCCAGGGATGGGATCTTGGGCAGGAATTGCTGCCTGGAATTGCTGGGATTGCCAGAAGAAGCCCCTGCATCCCTGCAATGTCCAACGCCAGGTTGGACAGTGGGGTTTGTAGCACCCTGGGATGGAGGAAGGGTTGGAACTGGCTGATCCTCTCCTAGTTCAGTCTCCCACCTACCCAACCCATCCCATGACTCCACAACCCAGACCTTTCCCACCTGCAGCTCCCCCAAGGTGTTCCCCACTCCCCTTTTCCCCAGGAGGTCTCTCCCAGCCCCACATACCCCCAGAGAGCATGAAGAGGTTCTCAAAGCCCCTCTCACACATGGTGGTGGCAGCCTGGCTCGCCAGGCGCTCGTCGTTGTCGTACACGATGATGATTTTGCCATGGGCATTTTTCTGCCATGGGAATTGTTAAGGAGCCACTGCTGAACTTGAGAGGGCATTGAAACGTTTTAGGAAGGGATAAAAAGAGGCAAATAAATGGGATTAGAGAGGGAAAGGCTCCATACTTGGCTTGCAGGAACGTTTTGCCTGTGGAATTCTCAGGGGCTTCATTCCCACTGCATCCAGCAGTGCTTGGACATTGGGAATGGCAACAGCCCCTTTGTTTACAACACCCCCTCAGAATCAAGCTGGGAATGATCAACCTAATCCCATTCAATAATCCCCTGTCTGTCCCAAATCCTATCAARGTGCTGACAGGAAGCCAAAGGATTTGATGGATTCATCCCTGGAGCAGGAGGGCAGAGCCCAAGTGTGGCTTAGCCAAAAATCCCAGGAAATGCCAAATCCAGGCAGCTCCCACTGGAGCCAGGAGGAGCCTTGAGGAARCAGAATCCAGCATCTGATGGARGCAGTGGAGCTGCAGCAGGTAACTCCACCTCCTGTCCCACCTTGTTTTGAGATGCCTCATTCATTTTGAGATCCCTAAAAGCTTGGAGAAGCTCCAGTTGCTTTTGGGAGCCCCCACGTTTCCATGTAAAGGATACATATTCCAGAATATTRTTTGTGTATGGATTCATGGTTCTGGACAACGTTGCAATGGGGTAGGAATAAGCTGCAGAAGAAGAAAAAAAAACAGGGAGAAATCATCCAGAGGCTGAACACCAACAACCTGGGATACAACAGCCTTGAGAACCCATGGGATGAAGAGCTCAGCCCCCTCATTCCTTGCCAGGAAGGCCATGTGGGGTGACAATGAGGGCTGGGATGGTGCAGAGGGGCTGTGGCTGCTCACCCCCCACGATGTGGCACTGCTCGTAGGCGTCGCGGTCCCGCACATCCAGCAGCAGGAAGGGGCAGTCAGGGTAAGGCTCCTCCTTGGCCTGGCTCTCCTCCTTCTGWGGGGAATCCTTCTCCATGTCCAGCTCCCCGACCCCACTGATCACACTGCACAGGGAGCAGCAGGTTAAGGAGTGATTTTGGGGGTCTCCACCAGCTCCAAGGCTGGGAAGGAGCTGGGATGAAGCTTCCTCTTCCAGACTCCATCATCCTGGGATCCCTTCTCTGGTGGGTTTGGGATTATTCTCAATCCCAGAATGGTTTGGGTGGGAAGGGAAGGGACCTTAAAGATCTCATTCCACCCGATTCATGGGCAGGGACATCTCCCATTATCCCTTCTTGGTGGGTTTGGGAATATTCTCAATGCCAGAATGATTTGGGTAGGGATAGAAGGGACCTTAAAGATCTCATGGGCAGGGACATCTCCCATTATCCCTTCTCATGGTGGGTTTGGGATTATTTTTAATGCCAGAATGATTTGGGTGGGAAAGGAAGGGACCTTAAAGATGTCATTTCACCCCTGTCATGGACACGTCCCATTATCCCTTCTCATGGTGGGTTTGGGATTATTCTCAACCCCAGAATGAACTGGGTGGGAAGGGACTTTAAAGATCTCATTCCACCTCATCCACAAGGACATCTCCCATTATCCCTTCTCTGGTGGATTTGGGATTACTCTCAACCCCAGAATGATTTGGGTGTGGATAGAAAGGACCTTAAAGATGTCATTCCACCCCATCAACGGGGACACTTCCCATTATTCCTTCTCTGGTGGGTTTGGGATTATACTCAATCCCAGAATGGTTTGGGTGGGGATAGAAGGGACCTTAAGGATCTCATTTCACCCCTGCTATGGACAGGGACATCTTCCATTATTCCTTCTCTGGTGGGTTTGGGATTATACTCAATGCCAGAATGGTTTGGGTGGGAAGGGACCTTAAAGATCTCATTCCACCCCATCCACGGGGACACTTCCCATTATCCCTTCTCTGGTGGGTTTGGGATTATTCTCAATCCTAGAATGGTTTGGACCTTACGGATCTCATTCCACCCCATTCATGGGCAGGGACATCTCCCATTATCCCAGGTTGCTCCCAGCCCTGTCCAGCCTGGCCCTGGGCACTGCCAGGGATCCAGGGACAGCCACAGCTTCTCTGGGAACTCCAGCCCAGCCAGCAATTCCTTCCCAAGATCCCTGTGCCACTCTGAAGCCATTCCCTGTGTCCTGTCCCTCCATATAAACACATCCCCAACAGGAATGCACATGACTGATTGACCAGAGCACTGAGTTACCCCAAAATCCTGCACTGTGAGCCCCACAAACCCATTTCCTTGTCAGATCATCACCAGGTGACAACAACCTGGGGCTGCTGCCTCCACCCAACCCCAAAAACTCCTGCCAACCCCCTCCCTCTCACCTACAAACCCCGGCTTTAACAAGAAGCACCCCTGAGCACCAACAGCAAACCAGCAGCTGGGCTTAAAAATAAATCAAATCATGCAGGAAGAGAATGCTGCTGTTCTGCACCTCTGCAGGGTGGAACGAGTGGATTCCCCAGCTCCTGCGGCGCTGGGGGACAGCCCAGGGCTGTGTGTCCCCTCAGGGCTCCCTCTGCCGTTCGTCCCCGCCGCGTCCTCGCCGTCCCCTGCAGCAGCATCTGGGGACAGAGAGAGAGAGAACAGGAGCTGAGGGGTGAGCAGGGTGGGAAGGGCAGTTTCTATTCCTGGGGAGAGAAGTGAGACAGCTTTACCTTCATCCTCTTAAAGAGAATTTACACAGAAGCTCCTGGTTCAAATCATAAAGAGCCAACAGGTTTTTTTTTCAGGCTCCAGGTGTCATGAAGAAGTCAATAAAATGGGATTTTTCATGTGGGTTATGTTCCTACAACAAATCTGGAGCAGGAGGCTCTTTCCCACTTTTCCTTCTTTTTTTAGGAGTGTTTCTATTCCATTCTATTCTGGAATTGCTGCAGCCACAGGGGAGGTTGGAWTTTCCCTCCTGATCAAGCCCTGCTGCAGAGTCACTTCAGCCCCTGGCAGTGCCCCCCAGCTCTGTCCCTCTGTCCCTGTCCTCAGTGTGGTCTTTTCTCAATTCTCCTGCTCCTCTCTCCCATTTTTGGGGAGTTTTCTCCCCTTTTCTCACCTTGCAGCTTGGGCAGCTCCTCGTTGGTCACTTCTAAGGTTTCGTTGGACAGAGAGGCCACCTGGAGAACCTGCAGGGGACAGAAATCCCAAAATCCCTGATCCCACACCAATGGCAGGGTCAAAAATCCCAAAAATCCCTGATCCCACAGCCCTGGCAGGGACAAAAATCCCAAACATCCCAAAAATCCCTTGTTCTTTTGCAAGATGCTTGGACATCTTTTTATGTTAATGACCAAATAAAATGAGGAATAAATGTGAAAGATGGAGCCACCACAAACTTTGATTTGCAATTAAAGGCATTTGGAAAGGAATGATTGGCTTTTATTCAAGGCAGGAAGAAGGCAAGACAGAATAATTGGAATTAAAGCTAAATAATTACAGAAGAAATTTGATTTCAAGGAAAAATGCTGCTCCTGAAAGATTTTCAGGGGAGGGATGTGCACATACCAACTGAGCAAAAGTTGTCACCTTCAGCCTCTTGAACAGCTCATCCTTTTTGTACCTGTAATCTTCAAACACAGAACACAGAGCACAAGGTCAATTTGCAGTTCATTCCCAGGTTTTTTAGGCACCAGCTCATGGCTTAATCCCAGCTTTGCTCTGAGATTCTTCTGCAGCCAGGCAGGAATTCAGCAAGGCTGGAGAGTTTGTGAGATGCCAGTACTAAAGAGAGGCTTTAATTAATACCAGTTCTAAAGAGAGGGATTAATTTATACCAGTTCTAAAGAGAGATTTTAATTAATACCAGTTATAAAGAAATATTTTAATTAATACCAGTTCTAAAGAGAGATCTTATCCAGTTATGATGAAGGGGAAGAAGCAGATTGAGTTGTTTTTAGAGTCAAAGATGGGTTTATGTTTTCCATGGGGCAGGAATTCAGGGCAGCAAACTTGGAGAGTTTGTGAAATGCCAGTTCTAAAGAGAGGGTTTAATTAATACCAGTTCTAAAGAGAAGGTTTAATTTGTAGCAGTTATAAAGAGAGATTTTAATTAATACCAGTTCTAAAGAAATATTTTCATTAATACCAGTTATAAAGAGAGATTTTATCCAGTTATGATGAAGGGGAAGAGGCAGATTGAGTTGTTTTTAGAGTCAAAGATGGGTTTATGTTTTCCATGGGGCAGGAATTCAGGGATTCCCCCTTTCCCTGCTGTTCTTTGGAGCCCACTGGAGTCACAAAGCTCCWTAAAGCAAAAGATTCATTCAGCTGAATTTTGAATTTGTGTAAATGACAGCAGAATCAGAGCACAGGGCAGCAAATACCAAGTTAAACACAGAGGTTTCATCTTAATAATTAAAAACAACCCAAGCTTTTCTACTTTATCTGACAATGAAATTCTGATTTCTTCCATGTGCTGACACAAGAAACTGGACTAATTGAGTCTTAATGGCTAATTAACACAAGGAACTGGCCTAATTGAATCTTAATCCTGAAGCCACAGCTTAGGGAGGCAGCAAAGTGAGCAGGGCTGCTGGCAAAGCCCCAGGGCAGAGATCCCCAGAGCCAAGGTGGGAGCTGATCCCACGTCCTGGAGGTGCAGAGGAAGGSAAAAAGCTCCTGGAGGCAAACAAAAGGTGTGAGGAGGAGGGAAGGGAAGGCAGCAGGGGTATCAGGAGGAACATCTCGACCTGGAATGGCCTGGCCTGGGCAGCAATGGCAGCTTTGTCCTCGGGGGAAGGCAGGGAAGGAGCTGGGGCCTCTGCAGCTCCCCAGGGATAACAATGGAGAGCAGGATCTTGGGCAAATCCACTCAGTTCAAGGATTGCAAATCCTCTCAAACCATCTGCTGAATGCTCCTTGAGCTCAGGGGGGATGAGGGAGCAGGGGGAAGGGCTCCTGGGCACATTCCTGCAGCCACAGCACAAAAAAAACCCCCATTCCCTTGGGATTTGCTAATGGGGATTACCAAGCTGGGTTGTGGTTAGAGAACCTGGGAATGCTGGGGGCTGACATCTCTTCCCAACACTTCCAGAGTTCCCAAAYTCCTCAATCCCTGCCCTAAATCACTTTGGTCAGGCTGCAAAACAAACACCTCCTYCTAGGAAAAATAGGAGCCCTTCCAGAATGTTCACTGCACACCCAAACTGCAGCACAGGAGGAGCAGAAAGTGCACTGGAGGATGAGGGGGTGCACAAACTGCATTTCAGGATGTCAATTAATAGAGAAATCACCCTCGGGGTTCTTGCAAAACCACCTGGTTTCAAGCCTCGAGTTGAGGTTGTTAAATCCTCCTTTAAGTAAACAAACAAAAAAAAAAAAACCCAAAACCCCACAAACAAACAAACAAACAACAACAAACCAAAAAACTAAAAAACAAAAAAACCCCAATTAGCTCCTGTGATTACTTCCCTTTTCATCAGCTCAAGGATTAAAATTGCCCAGCCAAGGCCAAGAAGAGCCTTTCTGCCATGGCAAAGAAACTTCATTTCAGAGGACAAATAAAAGCAGCAAAGCTTGGGAAGTGCTGGATGGATAAAAACAGCAAAGCTGTCAAACAGTGCAGCACCTGGATGGCTCCTTCCCACCTCAAATCAGGAATTTTAGCCCCAAAAAAGCCTCTTTGCCCTAAATCTTTGCCTTTCCCACCCAAAAGAAGAGCTCAGAATGCTGCTCTCAGCTCAACCCCACATACCCAGGCTGGTCCTGGCTGATCCACTGGGATTTCCTGACATGGCTTTGCTTGGAATGGTTCAGTTTTCCAAGGATGGGCTCCTCAGGGGTTGGAAGAGGAGGGGAACAACAGCAGAGAGAAGGAAGATCCCTCAAGCCAATCCTCCAAAGGATGGCTCAAGGGCTGGGTGCTGCTCTTTCATTTTTTRTGGCATGGATTGAAATCTCTCAGGTTACACAGAGAGGKGTCTGTGCTGGGGATTTCAAAGGGTGCCTCCTTCCCACCTTAAATCAGGAATTCTATTCCAAAAAAATCCTCTTTGCCCTAGATCTTTGCCTTTYCCACCCAAAARAAGAGCTCAGAATGCTGCTCCCAGCTCAACCCCACGTACCCGGGCTGGTCCTGGCAGATCCATTGGGATTTCCTGACATGGCTTTGCTTGGAATGGTTCAGTTTTCCAAGGATGGGCTCCTSAGGGCTTGGGAGAGGAGGAAGAGCCCTGCTGTGTGTCCTCAAGTCAAAGGATGGCTCAGTGGGTGGTTGCAGCTCTTAAATTTTAGCTGGGCTGGATTGAAATCTCTCAGGTTACACCAGGCACAGAGAGCTGCCTGTGCTGGGGATTGCAATCTGGTGTCACCTATCCCTGAGAAACCAAGGGGGAGAGCTTCCTCCACTCCCTGGGAACACAAGGTGTTCATTCAGCCCTGCAGAGGATGAGAAATCCCTCCCAAAAAAAGAAAAAAAGAGAATCAGGAGGGAATAAAAGAAGYGCAGGGAACAGATCCGCGCTGAGATGGGAAACTCACCCACAAAAAAACCAAGATTTTCAACACAAATAAAAAGCAAAGCACTGAAATCTCAGTCAACAGAGTGTTTTGGGAAAGCTCAAGGTCATGCCTCTCTTTATTTGGSCCCCAAAAGAGCTGCAGTGTTGGGAAAAAACCCAACAAACAAGGCACAAACAAAAGGCTGCTCTGCACAATTCCATTCCCGTGACCTGCCTCGGAAAGTGGGGCTGAGAACCAAACCTCAATGCTTCAAATCCTAATTAAGCCTCATTAATGGAGCTTTCTGTGCAATTCAGGGGTTTTTTTTTTCACCTCCATAAATGCAGCTTTGAGGTTGAAGAGTTTTCCTGGCTCTTTATGTGAGARTAATCAGGGAATAGATTCTTAAATCGAAAGTTTTATTGGGGAAAAAATTCTTTGGAAAGCCTGGTTTGGGTGGGAAAAKAGAGAAATAAAAAGAATTCAGGCCTTCATTAGCCTGAACAACCCCAGGTCTTCAAAATATCAAATGAAATCAATGGAAACACATGGAATGAGCTTGGTTTTTTTTCCTGTCTTGGAGTATTTTGATAGGAATTTCAATTATCTAAAGGTAAAAGAGCTCAAGTTGTGACCTAAGAGTGAAATAAAGTCTCAGAAATGATCCCTAAATCTCCCCAGATGAGTCTAGCCTGGATTTCTTAGCTCAGAGGACTCCCAGTCACAAAATCCAATAAGAAAAGAGCCCAAAGAAGGATCTGGAAGATTCCTGCTGGGATTTTTGAATTAAATCTGTGGAGATTTGCAAGGAAAACCTCCTGGAATCCATCCCCTGCTCTTTGAGTTTTGAACCAAGCCATTTTTAACCCATCCTGCTCCTCCCCAGGTACTCACTTCTTTTGATCTCTTCCAATCTTTCCATGTGTTTTGACAAACTATTTCCTGTAATTAAATTTAAAAAAAAATTGATTACAAGTATTTATTTATTAGGGGTTTTCTTTAGGCTCATTAATTTGAATTGCTCTGAAGGAAGCAGCTCCTTTGCTGCAGATCCTCCTCCACAGTGACAAYAAAAGGCACAAAAATGCCAAGATTTTCCTCTTTTCTCTCAAAGAAAGTAAAACTAAACAGAAAAGTATTACTCTCTTTTTTTAATTTTATTTTTCAAATCTCTCTTCCTTTCCCAAATACCACAAGAGAGCATTACTGGATAAAATTCAGCTCCTTTAACAACAAAAAAAAAACCCACAAAGACACCCCAAAATAATTATTGTGGTCACATCCTTGACAAGATACAGGAAAAGAAATTCCCAGAGCAGGAATTTGTATAGGAAGCACCACAACAGAGCCTGAGCCAGTTTAAAGCTATTTAACCCCCAAATTCTTCTTTAAAAAAGARGAGGAGAAAAAGAAATAAACAAGTTTTAAGACCATAAAGACTTAAAACATGTGGGCATCTGCACCCAGAGCATTTAATCTCAATTTTCAGGGAGGTGAATGGTGGTGTGTGAAGATAAACACATATAAATACATTAAAAAAATATATAAATACATTTAAATCTGTATAGTTCATGCTTGTTTAAATTTAAACTTTGAAAGAAAATTGCAAATAGGAAAATTTTTATAAGCTGCAAACATTTGGTGAGACAAATCATAACCACAATAAGGATTCTGCTGGGGTGAATTAGCTCAAGGCGGAGGAAATTAAGGCATTAATTATATTAACTATATAATATAATATAATTAATTCTATTTTTCTGTCATCCTGCACCCGTTTTTGGGTGGTTTTGCCTCAGCACAATTTCACTTACCAGTATCCAGGCGGGTTTTTATATGCTGATATTTGGGATTCGTGGGGATGCGCCGGTTTAGGAGCTGTTTCARAATGGAACAGATGAGGAGCCAAAATTTAAAAAACAAAATTAAAAAAGCAGAAAAACGAACAGAAAACGCGATATCAAGGGGTTGAAGAGGCAGAAAACCGAGCAAGAATTCCCTGAATTTAATACCATGGCGGTATTAAACCGCGCTGATTTAGAGCCCCAAAAGGAGAATTTCTCCCGTTTTCCCTCCACGCGGAGCTCTCCCGGCTCCGGGGGCCGCACGAACCATCCCCCCCGCTCCTCCCCCGCGTCCCCCCTCGYCTCCCGGAGGGTGTGGGGAAGGGAAGGTCCCTCACGGCACCTGAGGGTCTCCGAACCCGCCCCAAGCCGACATCGCCCCTCAGCGCCGCTCGCGCGCTCCGCCCGGCCCTCACGCGCGGCCGCGCTCCCGCCTCCCGCCCACCCCTCAACTACGCCCGCCGCCATTGGCTGCCCGCCGCGGCCGCAGCCAATCAGAGCCCGCGCGGCGGGCAGCGCGCGCGTCGCCCGGCAACGGCCGGGACGCGGCGGGAGGGAAGCGGAGAGGGAAGGGGAGGAGGGGG
>CADDXX010000551.1:207105-223016 GCA_902810485.1 Alauda arvensis | reverse complement strand
CCCCACAGAACTCCTGGAAACTGCAGAGGGCATTCATTGGAGCAACCCCAGATGAGAAAGGAGCTCCCAAACCCTCCAGCTGCACATTCCCAGTGCTCCAACCCCACAGAGCTGCTGGAAACTGCACAGGGCATGGAGCAGAACAATTCCAGATAGAAACTGGAGCTCCCAAACATTCCTGATGCACATTCCCAGAGCTCCAGCTCCACAGAACTCCTGGAAATTGCACAGGGAATGGAGCAGAGCAATTTCAGATCAGAAGGGAGCTTCCAAACCTTCCAACTGCACATTCCCAGTGCTCCAGCCAGTACAGAGGGCACTGAATGAAGCAATCCCAGATAGAAACTGGAGCTCCCAAACTTTCCAGCTGCACATTCCCAGTGCTCCAACCCCACAGAACTCCTGGAAACTGCAGAGGGCATGGAGCAGAGCAATCCAGGACAGAAACTGGAACTTCCAACTTCCAACTGCACATTCCCATTGCTCAACCCCACAGTGCTCCTGGAAATTGCACAGGGCATGGTGCAGAACAATCCTAGATCAAAAAGGAGCTCCCAAACCTTCCAACTGCACATTCCCAGTGCTCCAGCTCCACAGAACTCCTGGAAACTGCACAGGACATTGAGCAGAACAATCCCAGACAGAAACTGGAGCTCCCAAACCTTCCAACTGCACATTGCCAGTGCTCCCTCCATAAAAGTCTGGAGCAGCCCTGCACAAAGCAGCAGCTGCACTGCTGCTGTGAAATGCCCCCTGCAAGGGAACATTTTTGGGGTTTATCCCACCCCTCCCCTGTGCCCCAATACTCACATCAGTGATCCTGCACAGGGCTCTGATGGCAGGGCCTCTGTAGACATCCTCCTTGCCTGTCATGTCTTTGGTCAGACTGAAAGCACCAAAAACATCCTGTCAGCACCTCCTGAACATCCCCATGTGCCAGCCTTCACTGACATTCACCTCCCTGAGCTGCTCCAACTTCTTAAAAATCAGCTTCATTTCAGAGTTATTAACATCAAAATGTAGAAAATTGCACAGCCCACTGTGCTGCTGGGGTTTGTTCAGCTCATTCTTGCMTGTCCTACACAGAATTTTGATTTAGAAATAGTGCCCAARGTTCAGATTGGTTTATTTTWTATATTTATATAAATTTATAAATCGATATTAATATGTATATTTAATATATAAATATGTATTATTATATTTRTTATAYATTTCTGAAGCAATCCAGCARCAGATCCCATTTTTGCTCTTGCARCAGCTGCAGTGGCTGTTTTTATAGTAAAAAAAATTGAATTAACTGGGCTTTGCTCTGCTTTTCTTTGATTTGCTCTGACAGAGAGTCAAAATTCTGACAAATCCAAGGATCACCAAGATTAAAAAAAATAAACAAGCACCCTGAACCACAAGGAAACAAAGTAACAACCACTTGATAAACTGAATTCTCCCACAGAGTGGGAACAAAATAACAACTGGTGTATCCCAGAATTACTGTATCCTTCCAAAACCTCCAGGTTTGAGCCTGGATCCTCCCAAAACCTCCAGGTTTGAGCCTGGATCCTCCCAAAACCTCCAGGTTTGAGCCTGGATCCTCCCAAAACCTCCAGGTTTGAGCCTGGATCCCTCTAAAACCCCCAGCTTTCCTCCTGGATCCCTCCAAAACCCCCACATTTTGCTCTGGAGGGTTCCCACCTGCTGGTGACAATGATGACATCCTCAGAGATATTGGCCATCTCTTTGATGGTGAGGTAACACATCCTTCTTAGGGTTTGCTGTGGAAATGAGGGGCAGGGAAAGGTTCAATTCAATGGGAATTGGAAGCATGAAAAGAGAAATCAACACAAAATTTCAATATTTCACTTTAAAAGAAATAATCCCATATTCTGAACAGACAGAATAACTTCAGTTCCACATTCTGAAATATCTGGTTTTGGAAATAACTTTGTTATTGTAAAAAAAAAAAAATAGCAACACATGTGGAGTGTTGACATGAAGTCTTTGAAAACAATTAACTTGATATTTTTAAAAAATCCTCTGCTTTTTAAAATGTGGAGATGAGAAACATTCCAAACACTCTGCACTTCCAAAAATTTTAGTCCATTTTTGAGCAGCTACACCTTCCTTGGATAAATCTTTAAAAAGCAAAGCATTTTTTAATTAAAATTAATGAATCCCATCCCATGAAAGACACTGCTCTGAGCTCTCAGAGCAGAAGAGATTTTAAAAAACAATAAAAAGGAGATTTCAAGGAGGACTTTACATTGTGCTGAGCACAAAGCTGAACTCCCAAATTCAGCTCCCAGACCATTCCATGATTTTTTAGGGTGATCAGTTGATCTCAGTGAGATCAATGCTGCTCCATCTCCTCAGGAACAGCAGCCTGGGATCTGCAGGCAGTTTCCAGCTTCTATTTTGGATGGAGCAGATGGAGATTTGCAAGGGATGTGCAAATTCAGGCTGTGTGTGATTATTTTACAGCAATCATTAACTCAGAGCCCACCTCCACCCCCAGCCCAACCCACAGAACCACAAGTTTGAATTCAATCCTTCATTTCCACTGCCTCCAGAGCTCCTCCTGTGCAGTGTTTGCCTCCCACATCCCAAAATCCCAAAGGTTTGGGCAGCTCCAGCCAGAAAGCAGGGAGAGATCAAACTCCTTACATCATTGGACTGAAACAATCTGGTCATGGCAAAAAAAGCTTCTGTGGCTTCTGTGGTTCCAAAGTGCTCACCCTGGAATTAGGAGAGAGGAAAATCAGGAATGATCCAGCTTCCTTTTTGTAATTCCCTCCCACACAGCAGGAATTTTTGCTTGGAGACTTTCTCCAAGAAACCAGAAACAGAAACCATCCACCCCAGGGAATCCACAATTCTCTCCACTCCAAATCCCCCCAAGTTTCCCAAGAAATTTTCCCCGTGGCAAAAAGAGGTTTGGTAATTTCTTCCCCACTTAAAAACATTCATTTTGGATGTGTAGAAATGAATTTACCTGGTTGAGCAGGTACAGGATCTTGGTCAGGATGTGAAGGCATCTTCGTGGGTTTATTGGGGTCTCATTGAAGAGCCGTGCCTGGGAATGAAACACAAATTCTGAGTGAATTTACCCCAAAAAGAATTMTTTCTCTTTCAACATCAAATCAATGTTGTTCAGTTAAACCTTGTTTCCAGCCAATTTTGTAAGTTTGATTTGGATTTAAATATCTGTCTCTGAACAAAGCACAAACAACTCAATTTGCCATCTGGAACTGGCAAAAATTACCTCAAAATAAACTTTTTTTTTCTTCAGGAAGAGCCCCCTGAGATGCCACATATCCATATGGAAGGCACAAACCATGTGGCATTTAATTACCCTTAAAAAAAAGCCTCTCATTAACTGTAGGTAAAATTAATTTATTGACACTCTCAGTGATTTGAAATGAATTTAGCCCTGCACAATCCTCCTGCAGGASRAGGTAATTAATTAATTAACAGCATYATCCTGTGGTTATTCCTACCTCCTGAAGCACAGCACTCTTCTCCAGATGCTGGAAAGGGTTGGAGCCACTGCCTGAGGGAAAAAAGAGACCTCTCAGCTGAGGGAATGAACTCCTCACACACTTYTTCTGTCTGAACAGGCAGAAAAAAMCCCMAAATTTTACCAAACCACCCCAAAACAGTGACAACACTCTTTGAATAATTGTTGGTGTTGGTGTTGCCCATCAAAAGCTTTAAATCCACTTTGTTAAGTGGTATATTCAGAGTTACAGAACAAATAAAGGTAAAAAAAGAAAAAGGAGAGGAAGAAGAAAATAATTTGCTATTTAAAAACCATTTCCTTTTTCTGCTTCCCTGACCCACCTATTTTTATTCCTCCAGGCACCAAAAGCACTGAAGGCAGCAACACAAGAGCAGCTGATGAGGATGGGAAGGAGAACTGAAAGCACTTCTCAGGCACTTTTTATTTCCAAAGCTTTCAGCTGATAATTGTGAGGCTTCTGGGTGCAGATGTGCTGCATCACTTTGATAATTAACATGGATTTTTGTATTAGTTATTATAATTTTACAAAATATTAATGTCTTATTTTTCTAATTTAATATCAAGGAGTTTGGYTCTTATCCAGTGACCAAATGTGGTTTTACACTCAAAACTTGGAACTGAAAAGAATGTTTTTAAATGCTTATTTTAACTTTTAAGTGAATATTTAATTTTTATGTTGATATMTCTTTTAAAACTTCTGTTGACCATTGAGTTTCACCTTTTTCAGCMACAGAAACCCCTCCACAGCCTCACTTCTGCTCCTCATCCTCTCCTCCCAAGCAGGGATTCCTCATTCCCAGCTCATTCATCCCTCAGTTCTCACATCCCAAGCAGAAAGAAAATTGAAAATGAAACCAACTCAACCCTAACTGGGCACATTTAGAGCACATTTAGAGCTCAGAGCAGCAGCACAGAAAATCCAGGGCAGCACCAGTAACTGTGGGGAACATGGATTTCAATTCCAGACATTTGGCAGGGACATTCCAAGGACTCCTTCCACCACCCCAGGGTGTTCCAGCCTGGCCTTGGGCACCTCCAGGGATGCAGGGGCAGCCCCAGCTGCTCTGGACACCCAGATTTCACCTCCTTTGGGGCCAGATGTTACCTAAACCCTGAATTCCAGATGTGCAGACACGGCCCAGACAGAGAAGGTGTGGAAAGGCTTCTCTGAAACCTTTTGCATTTTGCTTTGTGCAGCAAAAGGACTGAGAAGACAAGTTTATCTTCTTTACATACAGAATCACACCCTTCAGGCAGTGATATCAATAGAAATACACATAATCAAACCTCTCTATTTTTTGGGGTTTTTTTATATTTTTTTGAGGGATGCAACATCTGCACTGAGCAGAGACAAAACCCTCTGAAGAAACCAAACAGGGAGAGCAAAGAGACCCCAGCTCCTCCGAAATACTTTGGCAATGAGTTCTTACAAACACCCCACGAGCTGCGAGAGACGGAGAAACCACAGGACCACGGAAGGGGCTGGCTTGGAAAGAGATTTAAAGAAAATTCACTCCCACCTCCTGTCATGAGCAGGGACACCTTCCGCTACTCCAAGCTGGCCTTGGACACTTTCGGGAAGGCAGGGGCAGCCAGAGTTTCTCTGGGAATTCTCTTCCAGAGCGTCCTCACCTCAGCATCTCCCTCACCTCAGCATCTCTCTCCCATCAGCATCTCCCTCACCTCAGCACCTCTCCCCTCAGCATCCTCCCCTCAGCATCCCCTCAGCGCCGCCTCACCTCAACCCCCGCTGTCCCCTCGGCCCCCTCCCCACCCCCGCGGCCCTGCCCTCACCGCCAGCCCCCCCCGTACCGGACTCCTCGTCCTTTTTATCGAACTTCTTGATCATGGCGGCCCCGCTCCCGCCGCCTCCGAGCGCCGCCGCCTCAGCAGCCCCGCCGGAAGCCCCGCCCCCGTTCCGCTCGCTGCCATGTGATTGGGCCGCCGCGCTGTCAATCAACGCCCGCGCTTTCCACGCCCCCGCCCGCGCGCTGAAGGGGCGGGGCCAGAGTGAGGGCGCGTCTTAAAGGAGCCGCGGCGTTATTTCGTGAGGGGGAGTGACAGCCGGGCAAATAAAACGATAAATTAATGGATAAATTAATAGATAACGGAACCGCTCGAGYTCCTGGCGGAGAAACGGGATCGTATATGGCGTTCACGTGGAATTCACGTGGAATTCAGGTGGAATTCACCTCACGATCCAACCCTCTGGGGCCTTTGGCAAAAGCCGCGGTAAGTCCCAAGTAACTCCTGTGTAAATATTGTGTAACTCACATGTAACTCCCGTGACAAAGCAACCGCTGAGTTCCTCGGCAACAAAAATAAAAACCACAAAAGAAACAAAGAAAAGAGAACAATTCATTTTCATGTAAGTCACATGTTAACACGGTTAAGTCTCATGTAACTCTCAAGGCAAACCAACCAGAAAATGAGTTATATATATATTATTTTAAAATATATTACACTTTTTAGGTTGATTTTTTTTTTTTGCCCACTGGTAAAGAAAAATAATAAAGGATTCCCATTAAGCTCCCAAGTAACTCCCATGTAACTCATGTGTAAATCCCATGTATTTCCCGTGTAACTCATGTGCAAATCCCTTGTAATTCCCATGTAACTCATGTCTAACTTGCAAGGAACTCCCATATAAATCCCATGTATTTCCCATGTAATTCCCATGTATTTCCCATGTAACTGATGTGTAACTCCCATGTAACTCCCCAAACACCCCAACCACTCAAACCCCGTGACAAAAACCCTTCCTCAGGCTGTGGCAGGAAGTTTCAGGTTGGCCATTGGGGACTTCCTTCCCTAAACTGGATTTTTGTGCTATTTTAGGAACSTGCTGATGACAAAGTGCTTAATTCCACCTCATTTCCAACATCTCCTGTTTGTAATCCACGATCCAGGGAGCTCTGAGAACTCCTGGGGTAATTCCCAATCTTTTAAACTTAATCCTGGTGCTGCTAAACCAGGCTTAAGAGCCCATTTTAGGCAGGACACCAAGAGCTGAGTGACCTTTGCTGCTGGAGTGGGAACAAATCCAACTCCTGGCACAATTCCATTTTCCTGAATAATCCCCAGGGGAGAAATTCGGATCAGCTCCTTGGATTGTGCTTAAATAGACTGGAGGGATGAATGAGTTCATCCAGTGCCTCMAACTGAGGAAAAATCAACCTAAAAATGGCACAGGATGAGTTTAAGTTGGTATTTTCCCTTCCCCATTCCTTGTGTTCAGCAATTTGGGAGTTTCCAGGCTGGAGAAGGGTTTCCCATTCCATTGGGAAATTGAGAACGAAGATTGGCACTGCTGCCATTTTTCCCACTGGAAAGTTTGAATGGATTTGGTTTATTTCCTAAAATAAAATGTTATACATCATATATAATATTTAAAATACAATACATAGTTTATTTATATATGTATATAAAAATGTATCTATATATTTATGTTATATAATATAGAGAACATAAATTTTACACAATATACTAAATTATATATTATTTTATATATTATTTTACATATTATTTTATATATTATTCTTGTACACATGATATGCATTATATATTACATGTAACACTTGTAACATGATTTATTTTATTATAGAATATGTATTATATATTTCAACATATTACATAATGTTATGTTTATTAGATTGCCGAATATATTAGAAATTATATTTTGTTATGAAGTATTATATATTTAATAGGTTATATATTTACTATGTATAGCATTAGATATATTACACATTGCAATATATTATATAATGTAATGTAATATAGAATATATCATATAATGTAATATATAATGCAATATAATGTAATAGAATGTAATATTTTTAATAGACCGTAAAGTATATTATAGATTATTTTAATAATTTTATTTTAATGAATTTTAATGATATATCACATTATATAGATAGTTAATGATATAGTTTAAAATATAGTTCTATATTAAATATATTATATAGTGCATGTTATATGTACTATATATTGCATGGTATTACATATATTATATATGTATGTATATCTAAAATATATATTCTGCATCTATATGTATGTTGTATAAGAATATATGTATTATATTCTATTACATTACATGGCACCATTTTAATTRGCCATTAATTAATGGCTGAGGTTGTGGTGTCACCTCTGGTGACCTTCAGGAGCAGCAGCACCTCCTCCATCCTCTGCTGAAGAATTAAATATTATTCGAATTATTATTATTATTATTATAATTATTTTAATCCCTCTCGGTCCTCACCTTCTCCCACACCCCCAAACCCACGGTGGAGCCAGAACCACCTCAAAACCCCCATTTTGGAGCCCCAAACCTCATTTTAGGATCTCCCCAGGAGAGGCTCTGGCATGCTTGGATAACACCATCAGGATGTTCATCCCCAGCATTTCTCATGCCAGGACAAAGAAAACCATCAGGAACGGGCTGGGGATGCTTCCCACTGCTCCCCCAACTTCCAGAGCCTAAAAATCAGCTGCTGCCACCTTCCCATCTCTGCCTTTTCCACCTCAAACGTGAGGTTTCATAATCCCAGCCTGTTCCCTGCAGGCAGAGGAACAGTTCCAAAACAGACCCCAGTTCCAACACAAATCCCAGTTCCAAAACAAACCCCAGTTCCAAAACAAACAACTTTTCCCTGCAGCTTTTACTCCTCTTTACCACATTGTGTCCTTCAAGTGCTCACAGAGGTCAGTGAAGACACCACAGGGTTCATTCCRAGGGGAATGTTTGGGTTTTTTACAAGTTTTTCCATTAATCTAGCACGGGCTTCTATTCAAGASTCCTCTCATGGTTCACAGCTGTTGACAGCAGAGCCAAGTGGAATTTGGCAATTCAAAAAGATAAAGTTTAACAAGGGAGGAGCTTCCCCACCTGAATTTATGGCAGAAGTGCAAAGGCAACAAACCCCACGTGATGGGATTATTTATTCCTAGAAAGTGAGGGGTGCAAAGACCCAAATCTTCCCCCTTCCTTCTCACCCCCAGAGAACAGAACAAGCTGTGAATTCATTTTTATTCCTGGAGAAACCCCCTGGGAATGTTATTTGCAGGGGAAAGGGGATGTGTCCAAGCCTCCAGCTGCAATTTTCACAACCTCATCTTTTGAGAACATCATCAGTGTGGTTTAACTGGATCCARTCAAAGCCTGTGACCCAAATCTGCTCCTTTTCCCTTGGGAAAAGGCTGATTCTCAGAAACAGCCTCACATTCGGGAACTGAAAGTGCCCAGATCAGAAGCTGAGGCCTGAAACAAACCCAGAAAGCCCCGGGGCGGTTTCASGGGTGCTTTCCCCTCTCAGGGAAAAGGAGCTGAAGCTCCAAAAACATTCCCGTGGAGATCCCCTGAGAGTCCCTGAGCTGAGCTCAGCTCCTGCAGCTCCTGCTGGCTCCCTCAGCTCTGGGCTCACCCTTCCAACACCCCACTGCCCTTGGAAAGCTCTGGAAGTTCACAATCCCTCCAGCCCGAGGCCAGGAATGCAGCAGGGGCTCGTCCCCACAGCCAGGAGCTGCTGTTGGGCACCGAAGACACTTTGTTTTTCCTAATCCCTTGTAAAACTGGAGCAAGTGCTACATGTGGTGTGTTTCAGCTTTTAGGAGAGAATGGCCTTGACTACAACACTTAGCACTGGGTCTCCTTCTTCTCCTCCAGTTTCTCCTTCTCCTCCTTTTCCTTCATTTTCTCCTTCTTCCTTTTCTTCTCCTTCTCCTCCTCTTTCTTCCTTTTCTTCTTCTCCTGCTCCTTCCTTTTCTCTGTCTGCCTTCTCCTCCTCCTCCTTTTCCCCCTTCTCCCTTTTCTCCTTCTCCTTTTTCTTCCTTTTCTCCTTCTCCTCTGTCTTCCTTTTCTCCTTCTCCTCCTTCTTTTCCTTCATTTTCTCCTTCTTCCTTTTCTTCTCCTGCTCCTTCCTTTTCTCCTTCTCCTCTGTCTTCCTTTTCTCCTTCTGCCTTCTCCTCCTCCTCCTTTTCCCCTTCTCCCTTTTCTCTTCTTCCTCCTCCTTTTTCTTCCTTTTCTCCTTCTCCTCCTTCTTCCTTTTCTCCTCCTCCTTTTTCTTCCTTTTCCTTTTTCTCCTCTTCCTTCTCCTCATCCTCCTCCTCCTTTTTCTTCCTTTTCTCCTTCACCTCCCTTTTCTCCTTCTTCTCCTCCTCCTCCTTTTTCTTCCTTTTCCCTTTTCTCCTCCTTCCTTTTCTCTTTCTCCTCTTTCTTCTCCTCTTTTTTCTTCCTTTTCTCCTTCTTCCTTTTTTCCTCCTCCTTGTCTCACAGGCTCAACTTTTTCACAATTCCCACAACACAAAATGTTACCACTGGATTTTTTTTTTTCCTTTTCACCCCTCTTCATTTCCAGTGCAACATTTTGACTTTTCCAGGTGTCTCCAAGTGCAATGGGCAGCTCTGCCTTGGGATAGAATTCATGCCTCAGCCACTGCTTTTTGCTGAATTAATGGAAGGTCATTAAAATGAAAATAATTAACTTGATGGGAAACCATCCCAACCTCAGCTTCACAAATCATTTCTTGGAACCATTTTCCCTCAGCACATGGAATTAGCAGAGATGAACAGTCCCAAATACTCCTGGGAGCAGCAAACTCCCATCCTGAGCAGGTTTAATGTGCAATTCAAAAAGATAAACCTGTGAGAGCTGATAAGACATGAAGTCATTCCTGGTTCRATCCTGGAAGGAAAGCAAAAGCTGATTAATTACAGGAGTTTGGACCCTTCTGCTCCTTGAGGCAGAGTTTTGCTTTCTGTTTACAGGGAAAAGGAATGCAAAGGAATATTTCTGCCCTAGAAGGAGATGGATCCTCATCTCTGSTGCTTTGAAACAAGGAGTTGGTCTCCCTTTAGACACTGGACTAATCTCTAGGCCTGACTTAAAATCCAGCTTTTAAATCTCCAACCCTTCCAAGGAGAAATCCAGAACTCCTCAACCACTTCCATTTGTGCTGCTGCATCCCCTCAGCTTCCCCTTCCTTGGAGCTGCCCTGGGGCCTCGGGAATCCCCACCTGGATGGTGAAGTGTCCCTGGACCCCACCAGGGGCTTGTGCGTGGAAAAGGTGGAGAAATTGTCCACACCAGGAGTCCCAAGTTGTGAGAGAAAGGTGAGGAACAAGGGATAATCCCTTATTCCCTGAAAGCCTTGGAATGTCACAGCCTGAGTGGAAAATTGTACCATTGTCAGTAGAGCTTCAAAAAAACCCTTCCAGTAATTCCCAGCTTCGCTTGTGCCCAGGGTGGAAACTTCCTGRTGGCTCACAGGAAATCATGGAAKGAYTGGAAAGGATCTTAAGGATCAYCCAGTGCCACCCCTGCCATGGCAGRGACACCTCCCACTGTCCCAGGGGGCTCCCAGCACCAATGTCCAGCCTGGCCTTGGACACTTGGAATGTGCTGGRAGCTCTGCCTGCAGCCTTCYCYTCTCCAGGKGARCAYYCCCAGCTCTCCCAGCCTGSCTCCAGAGCCTGAGATTGGMTCCAGYYCCTCTCCAAGGAATCCATGGATCCAGGGGCTTCACTTGGAATCTCAGGACACCACAAAGGGGCTCCCTTCCCTTTCCCTCTCTTTTCTATCCCCATTTCCCATCCAAATCCCTCGGGATGGATCCTGAGTGTCCCAAATCSCAGAATCCTGGAATGGTTTGGGTGGGAAGGGAGCTCCAAGCTCATTCCAGGGACACCTCCCCCCATCCCAGGCTGCTCCAATCCTTCCTTGGCCATTGCAGGGATTCCAGGGATCTCCTCTCCAGGTGAGCACCCCCAGCTCTCCCAGCCCGGCTCCCTGGGAACTGAGGTTCTCCAGCAGCTGTAGGATGAATGTTTACATCTGGGATCTATAATTAAGTGGCTGTTGTAATTGGAGCAAACCCTCTCCAATTAATGCTCAATTAGTCAATGATTAAGTGCTGCTAAAACCTTTGGTGCCTTTGTCCTTTTGCACCCTCTCCACCCCCAGTCTCCATATTAATTATCTGGAATTGATTGTGAAGTGCTGCTCACCTCATCCATGTGATAAATAATAGCATGGATGGTGCTAGGGACATGGAATGTTGGAGGGAATCCAGAGAGGGCCACCAGGATGAGCAGAGGGATGGAGAAAAGGCTGGGAGAGCTGGGAATGTTCCCCTGGAGAAGGGAAGGCTGCAGGGAGAGCTTCCAGCACATTCCAAGTGTCCAAGGCCAGGCTGGACATTGGTCCCCCCTGGGACAGTGGGAGGTGTCCCTGCCATGGCAGAGGAATGGAAAAAGATGATTTTAAGATCCCTTCCCACCCAAACCCTTCCATAATTCCATGAGATTGATATTAAAACCTGATTTTGCCAATACCATTGATGATGGCAGTAATGACACTGGGGATAACCCAGCCTAAAAATTACTTCTCATTGTTCAAAGCAGTTAAAAACAGACAACCCCAAAAGCATGGACTTGGATGCGGGGTGACAAAATTCCTTTGGAAATCCTGGTGCTGTGTCTAGCCCTTGGTTTTCCCCCTGCCCCAGGGGAGGGATGCTTTAGGATGGGAGGAACCCTTTGATGCTGCACCTCGGGGGACAGCACACAAAGGGCTCCCTGAGACCAGGCAGGGCTTGCTGGGATGATCCCACAAATCAGCCAAAATTCCCTGTCTGACCACCCCAGAGCTGCTCTGGAACTCCCAGTTCGTGAGTTGGGAATGAAGGAGCTTCATTGCAGCTCCTTCCCACACTCACTGGGTCAGGCCAGATTTCCTCACTCCAGCTTCCCTCAGATGTCTCAATCCCTAAAGTAATTCAATATCAGTGCAATAATGAAATAATAACAGCTCCAGCCTCTCAGGTGGCACCTGGCTCTTCACACCCTCCCAGTGCAAGCATGGAAAATCTGGATTCCTCAGCTCCTGCCATGGCTCTGAGTGYCCAATCCCTTCCCTGTCCCTTTGCTGGTGCTCCTGTCCCCAACTCACACCCTCTTGTCACCACCCTGAGCCTGGCCAGCCACTTGCACTGTGTTCCACCACAGCCAGTCCTTCCCTAGCTCTGATTTTTCATGGGAAGGCTGCAGGATTTTCCTGGAAAAAGGAATTGGAAATGTGCCATTCCCAGAGGTCACGAGCCTCCAGTCTGACCAGTATAAACTCTCACCCAGTTGTGCTTATCTCCTGCAAGATTAGCAGAGCTCATTTGCATCAGGAGCACCAAAACCCTCACCTGGAAATTTAGGACACAAYTKGATTTTTGACATCTTTTGGAGGAATTCTTGAGAGGAAAGGCAAAGTCTCCCCAGACCCAGAATTTTCTTGCCCAAAACCTGAAATGATCACACTCACCTCTTGCACAAAGTGCTGTGAACCCTGCCCTGCTGATTGCTTTTCATAACTCCCATCATGTGGGATCCCAGCCTGTCCAGAGTACAGCCACAACCGTCTGCAGGCAGCCCTGCGAATGTGGGATAGCCCTCGGCTGGAATCTTCCTCGTTTTCATCTGGAATCTTCCTGAGCACCTCCCTCAGGCATCTCCTCCTGCTTCTGCAGGCTCTGGCCAGTGGCTTCTCAGGGGTGCAGCCTCTTTTCTGCTGCAGGGAGGCTTCACTGAGTTTATTCTCTGTCCTGGATGGCAGAGCTGATTCCCCTCTCACGAAGATTTGGGGATTGGCCATGAGCTGTGATCCRAGGAACCCTTTGCTTTCCCTGTCCCACACGTGTGGGGCTCTCTGCTGATGCTCGCTGACAAAATCAAACCACGGGAGAATAAACCAAGAGCCCGACCTCGGGAGCYCTGCACATCTTCCAGGGCTGGATCACAGCTCGTTTTGCAGTTCTGAGGTTTCTGTGGGGACCAAGGAGGTGGAATCCCCCTCGATCCATGGCCAGGCACAGGAGGGAGGAGCTGCATCCCCCCAGGACACAGCGATTTCCTTGGACACCACATTCCCCTGGGCAGGGAGTGCTGCCTCATCTCCTGCCACGATTGCATCCCTTCCCAAAATTCTGCATCCCTTCCCAGGATTTGCATCCCTTCCCAGGATTCTGCATCCCTTCCCAAGAAGTTGCATCCCAAGAGTCCCACGACCCTGCCGGCTCCTGCAGTGCCCCCCGCTCTGCCATCCCCCAGGCACTGCTTTCTCCAGGGGTCCCCATCCCCTGTCCCCCACCCTGATCCTGGATCACGAACCCAAATATTGCATCCTTYTCCCCTCAGGGCATTTCCCATCCCGCGGATGTTGCATCCCCTCCCTGGTTACTGCACCTCCGCACTCGCCGGGAACCTCATCCCTCTTTAGGCACCGAATTCCTAAAATTTCACACCCTGCCGCTGCCTCAGGCTTTGTATTCTCGGGCTATTCCATCCCTTCAGCTATCGCATCCCGCCCGGTACTGCACCCCCACCCCTGCCGGTGTTCCGCGCCCCAGAGATCTCATCCTGCCGGGAGTCTCTTCATCCTGCCGGGAGTCTCTTCATCCTGCCGGGAATCTCTTCATCCTGCCGGGAGTCTCTTCATCCTGCCGGGAATCTCTTCATATCCCTGGAAAACGGATCCCCCTCATCGTCTTGTATTTCATCCCTTTCCGGGTATTGCATCCCCGGGTGCCGAATTCCCCTCGGGCATCGAATTCCCCCCGGGTACCGAATTCCCCCCGGATACCGGATACCCCCGGATACCGAATCCCCCCGGCACTGCCCCTCCCTGTGCCTGGCTCCCCATCCCTGCAGGGCGGCGCGTCCCTCCCGGTGGCTCCGGCTCGAAAGCGAAAGTGAAACCGCTCGGGCCACACCGGGACAAGCGACAGCGGCGGGGAAGCGCCACGGAGCCGCCGCTGGAGAGCCCGGAGCTGCCCCGGGGCCGCTCCCATGGCGCGGCCGCCGCTGCCGCTGCTCTGCGCTGCCGCCGCTCTGCTGCTGCTCCGCGCCGCCGCCGACACCGGTAAGCGGGGCTGCCCCGGGCTCTCTGCACCTTCCCCGGGGCGCTCACACCCTTTCCGGGCTCCCTGCACCTTCCCCGGGGTGCCCACACCCTTTCCGGGCTCCCTGCACCTTCCCCGGGGCGCTCACTCCGCCCCGGAGTTGCTCGCTCCGCTTCCCGGGATGCCCGCGGTGCTCCCCGGGATGCCCGCGGTGCTCCCCGGGATCCCCGCTCCGCTCCCCGGCGAGGCGGCTGCGCTTCCTGGGTTACCCACGGCGCTCCCGGAGGTGCCCTGCGTTACCCACGCCCCTCTCGGGGTGCCCGCACTCTTCCCGGTGTGCCCAGTCCGTCCCGAAGGCGCTCGCTCCGCTTTCCCGGGATGCCGCCGCTGCTCCCCGCCAGCCCCGCTCCGCTCCCTCCCGCTCCCAGGTGAGCCTGCTCGACTTCCGGAGGGAATCACGCCACTCCCTGGGCTTTCCAAGCTGCCGCTGAGGTGCCCGCGCCATCCCAGYGGTGCCCACGCCATCCCCAAGGTGTTCGCTGCGGTGCCCAAGGTGCTCGCTCCGCTGCCCGGGATGCCCGCGGTAATCCCCGAGCTGCCCGCGCCGCTCCCTGGCGCTCCCGCTCTGCTTCCTGGCTGCTCCGCTCTGCTTCCTGGAGCGCTCCCGCTACTCCCCGCAGTACCTGAGCCCCCACTCGCGGTGCCCACGCCGGCCCTGGGGTGCCCGTGCCGTCCCTAAGGTGTTCGCTTCGCTCCCCGGGCTGCCGGTGCTAATCCCCGGSCTGCCTGCTCTGCTCCCTGCGATAGCCGCTGCCCTTCCTGGGCTACCCACGCTATTCCCTGCGGTTCCCAAACTCCTGCTCGGGGTGCCCACGCTGTCCCTGGGGTGCCCCTGCCATCCCTGGGGTGCCCACTCCTCTTCCCTGCATTCCCAGGCTGCTCCCTGGGGTACCCAAGCCCTGACTCGAGGTGCCCAGGCTGCTCCCTGGGGTACCCAAGCTCCCACTCAGGGTGTCCTTGCTGCTCCCTGGGGTGCTCACGCTGCTCCCCGCGTTCCCAAACCTCTCCCCTGGGTGCCTCATGACCCCCCCAGAGTGCCCAGGCTGCAGCCCTGTGTTCCCTGGGTGCCCACCTCGCTCCTGGCAGTCCCACAGCAGCTCCTCACAGCCTCCAGGGAGGCTGGGGTGGTTTTTAGGATCTGAGATGGACCCATGGGAGCTGCATCACTGGGGGATTTCAGCCTGGGTGCTCCTGTGGGTTTTCCATGGATCTGGGAGTTGCCCGTGGCTGCTGAGCCTGGGATGTCACATCATTGTCTTGCCTCTGCAAAAGCCCCAAATCCCAGAATCACTGGATCATAACACCTGAAAAACACTTTCAAGGTCACTGAATAATKAACCCAGCACTGCCAAGGCCACCACTGACCATGTCCCCAAGTGCCACATCCACAGGGCTTGGAAATCCCTCCAGGGATGGGGACTGCAGCACTGCCCTGAACAGCTGTGCCAGG
>CADDXX010000551.1:170277-184972 GCA_902810485.1 Alauda arvensis | reverse complement strand
TAAAACAAAATAAAATCAAATAAAAGAAAAAACTGAAAAGAAGTAAAATGAAATAAAATAAAGAAAACAAAGTAAAATAAAATAAACTGAAATTAAATAAAAGGAAACAAAATAAAATAAAGGCATGGTCAGATAACAGCTCTGAATATCATCCCTGACCACAAAAATCCCTGCTTTTTCCTGAAAATTCCTGCTTTTTCTTGGAATATTTCCTTAAAACCTTGGAATTATTTATTCCAGCTGTCCATGCCTCTTTCCCTGCCTCATTCCTGATAAAAATGTGACAAAATGATGCTAAGACAGGGATGAAGCCTGCACAGTTTGTGTAACCACGGCACCCCTGGGCACAGAAAATTCCCATTTTTTCCTGAAAATTCCTGCTTTTTCCTGGAATATTTCTTTAAAACCTTGGAATTATTTATTCCCCCTGCCCATCCTTCTTTTCCTGTCCCATTCCTTCTAATAATGGAACAAATTATCCTAAAAATGGGACAAATGATCCTAAAACAGGGACGAAGCCTGCACAGAAAATTTCTTCCCTGGGCACAGAAAATTCCTCTTTTTTCCTGAAAATTCCTGCTTTTTCTTGGAATATTCATTGAAATCCTTGGAAATATTTATTCAAGCTGTCCATCCCTCTTTCCCTGCCCCATCCCTGACAAAAATGACACAAATTATCCCAAAAATGGGACAAATGATCCTAAAAATAGGATGAAGCCTGGTCAGGCTGGAGAACCACGGCACCCCTGGGCACAGAAAATTCCTGGTTTTTCCTGAAAATTCCTGCTTTTTCCAGGAATACTTCTTTAAAACCTTGGAATGATTTACTCCAGCTGTCCATCCCTCTTTCCCTGCCCCATTCCAGATAAAAATGGGACAAAATTAGCCTAAAACAGGGATGAAGCCTGCACAGTTTGTGTAACCACGGCACCCCTGGGCACAGAAAATTCCTGTTTTTTCCTAAAAATTCCTGCTTTTTCCTGGAATATTTCTTTAAAACCTTGGGATTATTTATTCCAGCTCTCCATCCCTCTTTCCCTGCCCCATTCCTGCTAAAAATGGGACAAATTATCCTAAAAAAGGGACAAAATATCCTAAAAATAGGATGAAGCCTGGTCAGGCTGGAGACCCACGGCACCCCTGGGCACAGAAAATTCCTGGTTTTTCCTGAAAATTCCTGCTTTTTCCTGCAATATTTCTTTAAAACCTTGGAATGATTTATTCCAGCTGCCCATCCCTCCTTCCCTGCCCCATCCCTGCTAAAAATGGGACAAAATTATCCTAAAAATGGGACAAATGATCCTAAAACAGGGATGAGCCTGCACATTTTGGGTAACCACGGCACCCCTGGGCACAAAAAATTCCTGTTTTTTCCTGGAATATTCATTGAAATCCTTGGAAATACTTATTCCAGCTGTCCATCCCTCTTTCCCTGCTTCATCCCTCATAAAAATGAGACAAATTATCCCAAAAATGGGACAAATTATCCTAAAAAACGGACAAATGATCCTAAAACAGGGACGAAGCCTGCACAGTTTGTGTAACCATGCCATCCCTGGGCACAGAAAATTCCTGTTTTTTCCTAAAAATTCCTGATTTTTCTTGGAATATTCATTGAAATCCTTGGAGAGACTAATCCCAACTGTCCATTGCTTTTTCCCTGCCCCATTCCTGATAAAAATGAGACAAATTATCCTAAAAAAGGGACAAATGATGCTAAAACAGGAATGCGACCTGCACATTTTGTGTAACCCCTGGGCACCCCCGTGCCCAGAGAATCCCCGTTTTTTCCCCTGGAATATCCCTGCAAACCCCCGGCAGTGCCGCGGCAGGCTCAGCCGGGCTGCCCTCACCCCGATGAGGTGGATTCTGGCCGGGGGGTTTCTCCCGGAGAGCTGCACGGCGTCCTCGAACACGCTGCAGTTACTGCGGGACAGCAGCGCCGCCCGCCCCGCCCGCCACCGCCGCACACTGCCTGCAAGGGACATCCAGTAATTCATTAATTAAATTTTAAATGACTTCTTGGGTTAAAAAAGCTACTGGTTATGGTTAATGTTTACTGCTGAATTCATTTTAATTTATTAAGTTAATACAGGGTTGTTCCTTGTTTGCTATTAGTTTCATTTACTTGGATCAAATAATTTAAACAATTTTTACAAATTTACTTGGATTAAATAGTTAAAGGATAATGTCATTATTTACTATCTTTAAAAAGCTATTATTTATTATTAATATTTAGAGATTAATTTCACTTTAAAGTGATTATTAAATTAAGAAAAGAGCATTTCTTATTTACTATTAATTTCATTTTAAAGTGATTATTAAATTACTAAAAGATTCTTCCTGTGCTTACTCACTATGTTCAAAAATCTCTATTTTTAACCAACATTCACTATTGATTTAATTTTCAATTCATTATTAAATTAGTAAAAGATTGCTCCTTATTTGCTATTAGTTTCATTTTACTTGGATTAAATAATTTAAAAATTTTTACAAATTTACTTGGATTAAATAATTAAAGGATAATTTCATGACTTACTTTTCTGAAATGCTATTATTTATTATTAATATTTGCATATTAATTGCTTTTTAATTTTGTTATTAAATTAATAAAAGAGCATTTCTTATTTGCTATTAATTTCATTTTAAAGTGATTTTTAAATACCAAAAGATTATTCCTTTACTCTACGCACTATGTTCAAAAATCTACTATTCTTAACCAACATTTACTATTGATTTCATTTTCCTTTGATTATTAAATTAATAAAGGATTGCTCCTTATTTGCTATTAGTTTCATTTGACTTGGATTAAATAATTTAAACATTTTTTTAAAAATTACTTGGATTAAATAATTAAAGGATAATTTCATTATTTACTATCTTTAAAAAGCTATTATTTATTAGTAACATTTACAATTGCTTTCAAATTTGATTATTAAATTATTTACTATTAATTTCATTTAAAAGTGATTATTAAATTAATAAAAGATTGTTCCTTTACTTACTCACTATTTAAAAAAATCTGCTCTTTTTAAACATTTACCATTTATTTCATTCTAATTTTTTATTATATTAATAAAGGATTGTTGCTTATTTAATATTAGTTTCATTTTACTTGGAATGTTAAATAATTAAAGGATAATTTCATTATTTACTATCTTTAAAAAGCTATTATTTATTAGTAATATTTGCAGATTAATTTCATTTTGAGTATTAAATTAATAAAAGACTATTTCTTATTTACCAATAATTTAATTTTAAAGTGATTATTAAATTACTAAAAGATTATTCCTGTGCTTACTCACTATTTTCAAAAATCTCTATTTTTAACCAACATTTACTATTGATTTCATTTTCATTTGATTATAAAATTAATAAAGGATTGTTCCTTGTTTCCTATTCGTTTAATTTTACTTGGATTAAATAATTTTTAAAAATTTTTAAAAATTTACTTGGATTTACTTGGATTAAATAATTAAAGGATAATTTCATTATTTACTTCCTATGTTTAAAAAGCTATTATTTGTTATTAATATTTACAGATTAATTTCATTTTAAAGTGATTATTAAATTACTAAAAGATTATTCCTTTACTTACTCACTATTTTCAAAAATCTCTATTTTTAACCAACATTTACTATTTATTCCATTTTCATTTGGTTATTGAATTAATAAAAGATTGTTCCTTATTTGCTATTAGTTTCATTTTACTTGGATTAAATATTTAAAATATCTACTTGGATTAAATAATTTAACCAATTAAAAGAAATTTACTTGGATTAAATAATTAAAGGATCATTTCATTATTTACTTTGTTTAAAAAGCTATTATTTACTATTAATATTTACAGATTAATTTTATTTTAAATTGATTATTAAATTAATATAAGAGCATTTCTTATTTACTACTAATTTCCCTTTAAAGTGATTATTAAATTAATAAAAGATTATTCCTATATTTACTCACTATTTTCAAAAATCTGCTATTTTTAACCAACATTTACTATTGATTTCATTTTCATTTTTTATTAAATTAATAAAGGGTTGTTCCTTGTTTGCTATTAGTTTCATTTTATTTGGATTAAATAATTAAAATATCTACTTGGATTAATTAATTTAACCAATTAAAAGAAATTTACTTGGATTAAATAATTAAAGGATAATTTCATTACTTACTTTTCTTAAATGCTATTATTTATTATTAATATTTACATATTAATTGCTTTTTAATTTGATTATTAAATTAATAAAAGAGCATTTCTTATTTACTATTAATTTCAGTTTAAAGTGATTTTTAAATACCAAAAGATTATTCCTTTACTTACTCACTATTTTCAAAAATCTACTATTCTTAACCAACATTTAGTATTGATTTCATTTTAATTTTTTATTAAATTAATAAAGGATTGTTCCTTATTTAATATTGGTTTAATTTTACTTGGATTAAATAATTTTTAAAAATTTTAAAAAATTTACTTGGATTTACTTGGATTAAATAATTAAAGGACTATTTCATTATTTACTTTGTTTAAAAAGCTATTATTTATTATTAATATTTACAGATTAATTTCATTTTAAAGTGATTATTAAATTAATAAAAGATTATTCCTTTACTTACTTACTATTTTCAAAAATCTCTATTTTTAACCAATATTTACTATTGATTTCATTTTCATTTGATTATTAAATTAATAAAAGATTGTTCTTTATTTGCTATTAGTTTCATTTTACTTGGATTAAACAATTAAAAAATTTACTTGGATTTACTTGGATTAAATAATTAAAGGATAATTTCATTATTTACTATCTTTAAAAAGCTATTCTTTATTATTAATATTTACATATTAATTGCATTTTAATTTGAGTATTAAATTAATAAAAGAGCATTTGTTATTTACTATTAATTTCATTTTAAAGTGATTATTAAATAACTAAAAGATTATTCCTTTACTTACTCACTATTTTAAAAAATCTCTATTTTTAACCAACATTTACAATTGATTTCATTTTCATTTCATTATTAAATTAGTAAAAGATTGTTCCTTATTTGCTATTAGTTTCATTTTACTTGGATTAAATAATTTTTAAAATTTTTAAAAATGTACTTGGATTTACTTGGATTAAATAACTAAAGGATAATTTCATTATTTACTTGCTATGTTTAAAAAGCTATTCTTTGTTATTAATATTTACATATTAATTTAATTTTAAAGTGATTATTAAATTAATAAAAGAGCATTTGTTATTTACTATTAATTTAATTTTGAAGTGATTATTAAATTAATAAAAGATTATTCCTTTACTTACTCACTATGTTAAAAAATCTCTATTTTTAACCAACATTTCATTTTAATTTTTAATTAAATTAATAAAGGATTGTTCCTTTACTTACTATTTTAAAATAATCCATTATTTATTATTATTATTATTTACTAATAATTTAATTTTAAGTTCATGATTTAAAATTTATTATTTAAATTCCAATTTAAAAATTGAAAATTGTTATTTAAATCTCAAGGAACACAATTTAAAATTGGTTATTTAAATTTCAATTTACAAATGTAAATTTCTTATTTAAATTTCAATTAACACAATTTTACATTTATTATTTTAATTTCAATTAACACAATTTATTATTTAAACTCCAATTTCAAAATTGAAATTCCTTATTTAAATCAATTACCGCAATTTAAAATTTGTTATTTAAATTTCAATTAACACAAGTTTATTATTTAAACTCCAATTTAAAAACTGAAATTTCTTATTTAAATTTCAATTAACATAATTTAAAATTTGCTATTCAAATTTCAATTACCACAATTTAAAATTTGCCATTTAAATTTCAATGTACAAATTCAAATTTATTATTTTAATTTCAATTAACACAAGTTTATTATTTAAACTCCAATTTCAAAATTGAAATTCCTTCTTTAAAGATCAATTACCACCATTTAAAATTTGCTATTTAAATTTCAATGTACAAATTCAAATTTTTTATTTAAATTTCAATTAACACAATTTTACATTTATTATTTAGATTTCAATTACCACAATTTAAAATTTGTTATTTAAATTTCAATTAACACAAATTTATTAGTTAAGCTCCAATTTCAAACTTGAAATTCCTAATTTAAATTTCAATTGCCGCAGTTTAAAATTTGTTATTTAAATTTCAATTAACACAAGTTTATGATTTAAACTCCAATTTCAAACTTGAAATTTCTTATTCAAATTTCAATTACCACAATTTAAAATTTGCTATTTAAATTTCAATTACCACAATTTAAAATTTGCCATTTAAATTTCAATGTACAAATTCAAATTTCCTATTTAAATTTCAATTAACACAAATTTACATTTATTATTTTAATTTCAATTAACACAAGTCTCTTATTTAAACTCCAATTTCAAAATTGAAATTCCTTATTTAAAGATCAATTACCACTATTTAAAATTGGTTATTTAAATTTCAATTTGAAAACGTGTTATTTAAATTTCAATTAACACAAGTTTATTGCTTAAACTCCAATTTAAAACTTGAAATTCCTTATTTAAATCTCAATTACCACTATTAAAAATTTGCTATTTAAATTTCAATTCACACAAGTTTATTGTTTAAACTTGAATTTCAAAATTGAAATTTCTTATTTAAATTTCAATTAACACAATTTAAAATTTGCTATTTAAATTTCAATGCACAAATTCAAAAAATTTATTTAAATTTCAATTACCACAATTTAAAATTTGCTACTCAAATTTCAATTTACACATTCAAATTGCAATTAACACCATTTTAAATTTCAAAATTAAATAATATTAATTTCGGTATTTCGTATTTATAATTAATGCTATTAATTAATGAACRGAATGAATGATTCCTGATTTTAGTCCCAATCCCCTGCAGTGCTTTGGGAGCTCCCCATTCCCAGCTCACCCTTGTGGCTCCCTCCCAGCAGGGTTTTGCTGCGGATCCCTTTGCACACCTCCAGGATGGTGGAGCCCACGAAGGCGATTTCGGGCCCGAAGCGGAAACTCTGCAGGGAGAAAACACCCTGGGGTCAGCAGGGAAAGCCCAGGGAAGGGCTGGGACCCATGCAAGGATTGCTGTGTTTGGAATTGCAAACTGCTGGAGAGTGTTTCCATGGAAAATGCATCAGAGTCCTGCAAAAATATTCCTGGAAATCCTGGTTATTCTKGAAATGTTCTGGAGAGCTTTTCCCTCTCCAAGGAATCCACCTCCCACTGTCCCAGGGGGMTCCCASCACCAATGTCCAGCCTGKCCTTGGACACTTGGAATGTGCTGGGAGCTCTGCCTGCAGCCTTCCCTTCTCCAGGGGAACATTCCCAGCTCTCCCAGCCTGAGATTGGATCCAGCTCCTCTCCAAGGAATCCATGGATCCAGGGGCTTCACTGCAATCTCAGGACACCACAAAGGGGCGCCCTTCCCTTTCCCTCTCTTTTCTATCCCCATTTCCCATTTAAAAATCCCCCTAAATGGATTCTGAGTGTCCCAAATCCCAGAATCCTGGAATGGTTTGGGTGGGAAGGGAGCTCCAAGCTCATTCCAAGGACACCTCCCCCCATCCCAGGCTGCTCCAATCCTTCCTTGGCCATTGCAGGGATGCAGGGGCAGCCCCAGCTGCTCTGGCAATCCCAGCAATTCCAGGCAGCAATTCCTGCCCSAGATCCCATCCCTGGCTGCCCTGTGGCACTGGGAAGCCATTGCCTGTGTCCTGTCCCTGCAGGCCTTGTCCCCAGTCCCTCTGCAGCTCTGCTGGAGCCCCTGCAGGCCCTGCAATGTGCTGGGAGCTCTGCCTGCAGCCTTCCCTTCTCCAGGGGAACATTCCCAGCTCTCCCAGCAGCTCCAGCTCCTCCTGCTGTTGGATTCCACAGCTGGATCCAGCATTCCAGATGTGATTCTTTTCAAAAAATGGGAATCTCCCTGAAAGAAGGTCTCTCTTCCAGCTCCCACTTTTCCAGCCACARGATGGGATCACTCCACTAAATCCCCATCACTGCTGGATTCCACAGCAATCCAGGGAAAAGCAAACCCTGCACAGTGCCAGATTTGCCATGGATTTGGGATYTACCCCTGGGAAATGCAGCCCTTACCTGGGTCAGGTAGTACAGGTGGGTGTGAGGCACTGCATAGAGSGTGTTCACAGCCCCTCTGAAGGTGTAGATCTGCTGGTGAGGGTCTCCCACCAGGATCTTCCCACATTTCTGGGACTGCACAATATCCACTATGGCTGTGGGGGGGAAAAAAAATGGATCATGAGGGAAGAACTTGCTCCAAACCCATGGGAAAGCTCAGTTTGGATCAGGAGGAAGAACCAAACCCAAGGGAAAGCTCAGTTGGGATCATGAGGAAGAACCTGCTCCAAATCCAAAGCAAAGCTCAGTTGGGATCAGGAGGAAGAACCAAACCCAAATGAAAGTTGAATTTGGATCAGGAGGAAGAACCAAACCCAAAGCAAAGCTCAGTTTGGATCAGGAGGAATCTGCTCCAAACCCAAAGCCAAGCTCAGTTTGGACCATGAGGAAGAACCTGCCCCAAACCCAAAGGAAAGCTCAGTTTGGATCAGGAGGAAGAACCAAACCCAAAGCAAAGCTCAGTTTGGATCAGGAGGGAAGAACCAGCTCCAAATCCAAAGCAAAGCTCAGTTTGGATCATGAGGAAGAACCAAACCCATGGGAAAGCTCAGTTTGGATCAGGAGGAAGAACCTGCTCCAAACCCAAAGCAAAGCTCAGTTTGGATCATGAGGTTGAATCTGCTCCAAAATCAGTGAAAACTCAGTCAAAAAATTAAACCTGAGGGGRAAATYTGTTGAAATTCCACGTATTTTGGTTAAGAAGTTTCCACCCCATTCCTGAGCAGGTGGGAATCCCCTCTGGAGTGGGACTGGAGCTCCTGGAATGTCTCACCTGGAGTGCAATCCTGGGCTTCATCCACAAAAATGGCATCGTACCCCARGAGCTGGGGCTTGCTGAGCTGCCAGAGTTTCAGATATCCTGAGGRGAAAAAATCAGGAATTTCAGGGAGAGGGGAATTCCCTCAGCATAAACCACCAGAATCTTTAAAACAAATCCCTTTTTCCCTTGTTTTTTGGTCATTTTATGCCATTTCTGGCCTTACTTCCTGCTTGGAATTTCCACATTTGGAAGAATTACAAAAAATCTGTCTCCTTTGGCAGCCCAAATTTGAAGATTCCAAATCAAATTCCAAATTTGATTTGAAACTTCTTCATGCCCACCAAAAATTCCAAGGAAAAGCTTTTTCCCCCCAGTTTTCTCCAGCACTATCCAAAGGAAAGGATGTGCTGGAAACAACTTGCAACTTTTGGGCTTGATTTTCAGCCACTAAAAAAAAAGGAATATCCTTAAAATCTGCATGTTTTCATTCTAATGGAAGCACAAATTCATTTTATAAATGAAAATTYGAGCCAATGGCAGGAAAAAAAAGGGATTTTCTCCTTCTGGATGCTCAGCCAGAAGCAGGAAGAATAAACCCATGGATTTTCCATGGCCAAATCCCTTTTTCCCAAGGGRTTTTCCATCTCTTTTACCATCAGAAGTCATCTTGTATCTCTTCTCTGCATCCCCATCCAGCTTCTTCATGTTGTGCCAAATCTCTTTGGCCTCTTCCACATTGATCTGAAATGGGAGAGCAGAAGGGTTGGGATAAAAATCATGGAATGGAAAGAAAATCATGGAATGGTTTGGGCTGGAAAGGGCCTCAAAGCYCACCCAGTGCCACCCCATCCATGGGCAGGGACATTTTCCTCTGTCCCAGGCTGCYCYAGCCTGGCCTTGGACATTGCAGGGATCCAGGGGCAGCCACAGCTCTGGGAATTCCAGGAATTCCTTSCCAATATCCCACCCATCCCTGCCCTCTGGCAGTGGGAAGCCATTCCCAAAAARCCCCAGAGACTTTGCTCCAATCCCAAGCAGCTCCTCAGCTCCACAAGGATTTGGTGAGGAGATTGGCTGAAGTTTTTTTTAGGGAAAAAAGGAATTATCCCTTCTTTCCCAAACATCATCCTCCTCCCAATTTTTGATTCCTCCTCCCAATCTTTGATTCCAATCTTTGATTCCTCCTCCTCCCAATCTTTTTATTCCAAACTTTGATTCTTCTTCCCAATCTTTGCTTCCCCCTCCCAATCATAGATTCCTACTCCCAATCTTTGATTCCTTCTCCCAATCATTGATTCTTCCTCCTCCCAATCTTTTGATTCCTATCTTTGATTCCTCCTCCCAATCTTTTGATTTTAATCTTTGATTCCTCCTCCTCCCAATCTTTGATTCCTCCTCCTCCCAATCTTTGATTCCTCCTAATCTTTTGATTCCAATCTTTGATTCCTCTTCCTTCCAATATTTGATTCCTCCTCCTTCTACCAATCTTTGATTCCTCCAAATCTTTTGATTCCAATCTTTGATTCCTTCTCCTCCCAATCTTTGATTCCAATCTTTGATTCCTCCCCCCAATCTTTTGATTCCTATCTTTGATTCTTCTTCCCAATCTTCAATTCCTCCTCCCAATCTTTTGATTCCAATCTTTGATTCCTCTTCCCAATCTTTTGATTCCTCCCCTCAATCTCTTTGATCCCTCCCTCCAATCCCTTTGGAATGCTGCTTCCAGCCTCTGCTTTCTCCCAAAGCTCAGGATTTCCCCCCAGCCCCCTCTCTGGCTGAAGGATTCCCCCAACACCAAATCTTTCTTCCCAAATTCCAGTGAAACACTGGAAGATCCCAGCATTTTGGGAATGGGGATGAACATGATTTTCTAAACCCATGGAATGATTTGGCTTGGAAGACACCTCAAATCCCACCCAGTGAGCAGGGACACTCCCCCCTATCCCAGACYCCTCCAAACCCCACCCAACCCTGGGAAATTCCAGAGGCTCCATCCCCAACACTCACTCTCYTTTCCTGCAGGCTCATGGGCTGCATGTGCCCATGGGTGTTTTTGAACTCCAGGGGTGTGTGCTCCTCACTGATCTCCTCATCTGAGGAGGCAAAGAAATTCTCCAGGGTCTTGGACACGGTTTTCCCTCTGACAAACAGGGACTGGCCCTCCCTGTTCTGGAGGAGGAAGCTGATGGAGAAAACAGACATCCTGAAGCTCAGCTTGCCTTTCTCCTTGTAGCTGTGCCAGAGGTGAGAAAAACACAAAGAAAATGTTAAAACACACAGAAATCTCCTTTTTTTTTGTGTGTGCTATCCCTGGAAAAAGCTTGGATTTTTATCCCAATTCATCCTGATAATGGAATGACTTTAAATCTGCACAGATTTGTCCTGGTGGAAACACAGATTTATTAATTTTAGAGGTGGAAAATGGAGCTCATCCCCAGAATTCTGGACTGTTTGCAGAGCCAGGGAATGGGATTTTCCTTCTTTTTCCTATCCCATTCTTTTTTCCTGTCCTATCCCCTTTTCCTATCCTATCCCCAGCTTAAATGTGGCAGAACTGGACAGAAATTGGGTCATTAAACCAGCCCAGGATARGGAAATGGATCCTCTGCTCAGGAAAAGCAGCACTTGGAGTGGTTGTAACATTCCAGTGGAAATGGGAAGTGGGAAAACCTCATTCCCAGTGGATTGCCACCTCCCTGGGAGGAGCTCCTTGGCTTTGAGGTGCTCCCACAGATGCTAAAATCCCCTGGAAAATCCCACTTCATCCATCTGGAAACCATAAATTAGAAATTTCCCCCCTTTATTTGTGCTGCCTCAAATCCTGGAGCTTTCCTTCAAAACCCCTTTCCCTCACCCATTCCCTGCTTCCAAGGAACTTGAATTCCTCACTCACTGTCTCCCAATGCTTCCAAAAGCCAGGGAGTGGAAGGTCTTGCAGGTGACATTCCTTGGAAAAACCCTTTTGCCCTTCTCTGCCACAGATTTGTTAAAAGCCAGGTAAAGGAATGTCAGCTCCTGGAATTTCTCTGCATACTTGACCAGGGTCGAGGTTTTCCCTGTGCCTGGAGAGGAGAGGAAAATAAGGAATAAAATATCCACAGTCAGGAATTAATTATTCCATATATATTTTTTTTTTACACCTCATTTTCTTGCTGTCCCAACTCCAAYATTCCTGATTTCAGAGAATCAGGGAATTATTTAGGTTGGAAAAGTTCTTTAAGGTCAAGCCCAACCATTCCCAGCACTTCCAAGGACATCAATGCCCTCAAGTGCCACATCCACAGGGATTTTAATCCCTCCAGGAATAAGCTTTTGCATGGATAAGCTTTTGCATGGAGGAATTGTCCCAATATCCACCCTAAACCTTGCCTGGCACAGCTTTAGGAGCTGCCCACTCCAGCCTGGATCCCTTTTTCCATAGGGTCATTCCCTCAGGAACTGCCCCAGCCTAGATCCCTTTATTCCATAGGGTCATTCCTTCATGGACAGATTTGCTCCAGCCTGGATCCCTTTTTTCCAAGCTGCTCCTTTATTCCATGGGCTCAGTCCTTCAGGAACTGATCCAGCCTGGATCCCTTTTTTCTAAGCTGCTTCAGTCCATTTTTCCATAGGCTCATTCCTTCAGGAACAGATTCACTCCAGCCTGGATCCCTTTTTCCATGGGCTCATTCCCTCAGAATCTGCTCCAGCCTGGATCCCTTTTTCCATGGGCTCAGTCCTTCAGGAACAGATTTGCTCCAGCCTGGATCCCTTTTTTCTAAGCTGCTCCAGTGTGAGTCCCTTTTTCCATGGACTCATTCCTTCAGGAACTGCTCCCTTTTTCCATAGACTCATTCTTTCAGGAACTGCTACAGCTTGGATCCCTTTTTCCATGGGCTCAGTCCTTCAGGACCTGCTCCAGCCTGGATCCCTTTATTCCATAGGGTCAGTCCTTCATGGACAGATTTGCTCCAGCCTGAATCCCTTTTTTCCAAGCTGCTCCTTTTATTCCATGGGCTCATTCCCTCAGGATCTGCTCCAGCCTGGATCCCTTTTTCCATGAGCTCAGTCCCTCAAGAATTGCTCTCTTTTTTCATTCCTTCAGGAACAGATTTGCTCCAGCCTGAATCCCTTTTCCATGGGCTCATTCCTTCAGGAACTGCTCCAGCCTGAATCCCTTTTTTCCAAGCTGCTCCTTTACTCCATGGGCTCATTCCCTCAGGAACTGCTCCAGCCTGGATCCCTTTTTCCATGGACTCAGTTCCTCAAGAATTGCTCTCTTTTTCCATAGGGTCAGTCCTTCATGGACAGATTTGCTCCTGTCTGGATCCCTTTTTTCCAAGCTGCTCCTTTATTCCATGGGCTCAGTCCTTCAGGAACTGCCCCAGCCTGGATCCCTTTTTTCTAAGCTGCTTCAGTGTGAGTCCCTTTTTCCATGGGCTCATTCCTTCAGGAACTCATTTGCTGCAGCCTGGATCCCTTTTTCCATGAGCTCAGTCCTTCAGGAGCTGCTCCAGCCTGGATCCCTTTATTCCATAGGGTCAGTCCTTCATGGACAGATTTGCTCCAGCCTGGATCCCTTTTTTCCAAGCTGCTCCAGCCTGGATCCCTTTTCCCATGGGCTCATTCCTTCAGGACCTGCTCCTCCAGGGGTTCCAGGGAAATCCCTCCTCCAGCACCTGGAGCATCAACTCTTCCTCCTTTCCCAACCTCAGGCTCTGCAGAGCTGTTCCACATTNCCCTTTTTCCATAGGGTCATTCCCTCAGGAACTGCCCCAGCCTGGATCCCTTTTTCCATGGGCTCAGTCCCTCAGGAACAGATTTGCTCCAGCCTGGATCCCATTTTTTCCAAGCTGCTCCAGCCTGGATCCCTTTTTCCATAGGGTCAGTCTCCTTCAGGAACTGCTCCAGCCTGGATCCCTTTTTCCATGGGCTCATTCCCTCAGGAACTGCTCCCTTTTTCCATAGGCTCAGTCCTTCAAGAATTGCTCTCTTTTTCATTCCTTCAGGAACATATTTGCTCCAACCTGGATCCCTTTTTCCATGGGCTCATTCCCTCAGGAACTGCTCCAGCCTGGATCCCTTTTTCCATGGGGTCATTCCTTCATGGACAGATTTGCTCCAGCCTGGATCCCTTTTTTCCAAGCTGCTCCAGCCTGGATCCCTTTTCCCATGGGCTCACTCCTTCAGGAACTGCTCCAGCCTGGATCCCTTTATTCCATAGGGTCAGTCCCTCAAGAATTGCTCTGTTTTTCATTCCTTCAGGAACAGATTTGCTCCAGCCTGGATCCCTTTATTCCATAGGGTCAGTCCTTCATGGACAGATTTGCTCCAGCCTGAATCCCTTTTTCCAAGCTGCTCCTTTATTCCATGGGCTCAGTCCTTCAGGAACTGCCCCAGCCTGGATCCCTTTTTTCTAAGCTGCTCCAGTGTGAGTCTCTTTTTCCATGGGCTCAGTCCTTCAGGAACTGCTCCCTTTTTCCATGGGCTCATTCCCTCAGGAACAGATTTCTCCAGCCTGGATCCCTTTTTCCATGGGCTCAGTCCTTCAGGACCTGCTCCAGCCTGGATCCCTTTATTCCATAAGGTCATTCCTTCATGGACAGATTTGCTCCAGCCTGGATCCCTTTTTCTATGGGCTCATTCCTTCAGAACCTGCTCCTCCAGGGGTTCCAGGGAAATCCCTACTCCAGCACCTGGAGCATCTCCTCTTCCTCCTTTCCCAACCTCAGGAACTGCAGAGCTGTTCCACATTCTCCCCCTCCTCTCTGCCCTGTTTTTATTCTGCCTCCATTTTTGGCAG
>CADDXX010000551.1:144382-158777 GCA_902810485.1 Alauda arvensis | reverse complement strand
TGCAGGGGCAGCCCCAGCTGCTCTGGCAATCCCAGCAATTCCAGGCAGCAATTCCTGCCCAAGATCCCATCCCTGGCTGCCCTGTGGCACTGGGAAGCCATTGCCTGTGTSCTGTMSCTGCAGGCMTTGTCCCCAGTCCCTCTGCAGCTCTSCTGGAGCCCCTGCAGGCCCTGCAATGTGCTGGGAGCTCTGCCTGCAGCCTTCCCTTCTCCAGGGGARCATTCCCAGCTCTCCYRGAGCAGAGRGGCTCCAGCCCCAGCCCAGAAYTCCCCGGAGCACCTCGGGGATGTCTCCGTGTGCCGTGGGTGGGATGAAGGCCTCGGTTTGCTCCTCCTCTGCCTCTGCCCAGGCTCAGGGGCTGCCGCAGGGGTGAGGAGCCCTCGGGGCTCTGGGCCAGAGCCTCGCACTCAGGGGCTGTGAGGTGCCTCCTCTTGGTCCTCTTCATCCTGTGTGCACACAGAAAAAGGAGAAATGAAAAGGTAAATCCACCAAATCCAAGGGAGAGGGAACAATGGCACCAAATCCACTGCACAAAACCCTCAGGAATTCTGAGGGCCCTCAGTGTTTTAAGCAAGGAATTTTTCTGGGTGGCTGAAAGCTGATTAATTTGGAGATTGGGAAGGAATTCCTGCCTTAGAGGGTGGGAAGGAGCTGGGATGGAATTCCCAGAGCAGCTGTGGCTGCCCCTGGATCCCTGGAAGTGCCCAAGGCCAGGTTGGATGGAGCTTGGAACACTCTGGGAATCGATGATTTTGATATTCCCATCCCACCCAAAGCAGGCTGGAATTCTGGGATTCTGCTTGCAAATGCTGATTCCACCACGAGGCTGTGGAACAACAGGACAACAACAAGAGAAAACCCCTAGAATCCTGGCAGGTTTGCCAGCTTTTTCTCCAGGAAGCAGCTCTGACATCTGTGGGAATGCAAAGTGACTCCAGAGTCTCCAATCCCCTTGGAAAAATGGCAATGATTTACCCCAGCAAGGTCAAACCAACATTCAAACATCCAAACAGAGCTTTCCCCAAACAGATCCAAGCTGGGATCCTCCATTAGGGAGGAAATRGAACCCATTTCCAGCTAAGAAACAGCACAAAATTATCCAGGGAATTATTCCAATAAAATAATCAAACCTTACTTGRAATAGGCACAAACTCCTCTCTTCTGGGCAGAAGGAAAAAAACCCCACAGAATGGAACTTTTCCTCACAAAAACTGCTCAGGAAGAACCCCAAAAGCAGCAGGAGAAGCTGCCACKGGATGAGCTCCCTCCCACCAGGATCAGCACTTTCACTTTTGTTTCCTTTAATTTATTTATTTCTCTTTAACACGTTGGCAGCAGTCACCACAACAACAGCAAAAAAAAACCCTCTGCTTTCCTTGCAGTGCAGAATCCAAGGTTCATTCCTGCTTATTCCCTGGGATAATGCTTGGATGATTTTAGGGGTTTTTTTTATCCACCTGAGTGATTTTATGGATGTGCTGCTTCCTCCTCAGCTCAGCAGAGTTAAAACCACTCAGCTCCCTGGGGAAGCTGTTTCCCAACATCCCAATTTCCTCAAAATRTGGCAAACGAGGCAAACAAAAGGCAAAAAAAAAAAACCCCAACCCAAGGCAGGAATGTGGCTTTTGGGAATGTGGCTTTTAGGAACGTGGTGGCTCTGGCAGTGCTGGGGGATTTGATGATTTTAATGATTTTAAATAACTCCAGGATTCTACTTAAAAACTGAATGTCCCGCTCAGGCTTCACCTGCATTCCGATTTTTCCCAAGATTTCCCAAGGATCAGAGTACGGGGGAAGCTCCAGAGGGACGAGAAATATTTGGGAAAAAGCTGGAGCTGCTCCCTGTTTTCCCTCAGAACGCCCTTTCCAAACCCCTTTTCCCACATGGATGCATCCAGAGGGTCCCCTCATTCCCAAACGCCCCCCATTCCCAAACTCCCCAATTCCAAGGATTCCTTCATTCCCAAGGCATCAAGGAATTTCCTTTTTAACCCTTTCTCAGCCAAGAGCCCCCCCGTTCACTCCTCATCCTGTCAATAACGGTCCCCTCATTCCCAATCCCTCAATTCCAAGGATTCCCCACATTTCCAAGGGTCCCTTCATTCCCAATCCCTCAGTTCCAAGGATTCCCCCATTTCCAGGGTCCCCTCATTCCCAATACCCCAATTCCAAGGATTTCTCCCATTTCCAAGGGCTCCCCTCACGCCAAAGGAGCCCCCATTCCCAAAGTCCCCTCAATGCCGTATGTCCCTCGCAGCGCCAAAAACCCCTTGAATGTCAACCCCCCGCCGCTGCCTCAGCGCCAATCCCGCCATTCCAAGGATTCCCTCATTCCCAAGGGCCTCCACATTCCCAAAGAAACCCCATTTCCAAGGAAACCCCTTTCCTGGCCCCCCCCGTTAAATGGTCGCGCCCGCCCCCCCCACACTCACCCGCTCCCGGCGCCCAAGACCCCGCGCGCTGCGATGGCCCCGCCCCCTCCCCGGCCGACCAATCAGAAGCCGGCACCACCTCCRGAGTTGTCCAATGGCGCGACACTTCCGGGTTGGGCGGTGCACCTTTACCTCGCCCCTTGCTGTGACGTCACACGCGGAGGGCGTGACGTCACGAGCGCTGCGCGGCGCGCGGGTGGGTTGGAAAAACCGGGAATTTTCCCGCGGGAATCCCGCGGGTTGGGATGAGCTGGGGAGGGACGATCGAGGGTGGGGAGAGGGGATCCCCGGCCTGCGGGAGCGGCCCCTTCCCGGGAGCCACGAAAGAAACGGGAATTTCKGGGTTTTCCTGAGGGGAAAAAGGGAATTTTTGGGTTTTCCTGGGGGAAAAGGGAATTTCCCGTTTGTTTGGGAGGGAAAAGGGAATTGCTGCTTTTCCTGCAGGTGGGGTGTCTGGCTGTTCTCAGGAAATTATTCCTTTTCCAGAGGAAAAAGAGAAATTTTAGGTTTTCCTGAGCAAAAAGGAAAATTACGGATTTCCAGCTGCTTCCTGGCTCTCCTAAAAGGAACAGGAATTTTCGAGTTTTCACGGAGAAAATGGAAATTTCTGTTTTACCAGAGGGAGAGGCTGGTTTCTAATTTTCCTGAGGGAAAACACAAATTCCTGCTTTTCTTGAAGGAAAAACCAATTCCTGGTTTTTCATATGAAAAAGCAAAAATCTGTTTTTCCCTGATGGAGTGGCTAATTCCTTTTTTTTTCCCCCGAGGAAAAAGGAAGTTCCTTGTTTTCCTAAAGGAGGGGGGAATTTCAGGTTTTCTGGAGGAAGAGGTGGAATCCTGGTTTTCCTGAGTAAAAAGAAATTGTCCATTTTTCCCCAGGAAAAAGGGAATTTCAGGATTTGCTGAGGGACATTCTGGTTTCTGTTTTTCCTAAGGAAAAAAGGAATTTATTTTTTGCCTACAGGAGAGGCAGCTTTCTTGTTTTCCTGAGGAAAAGGCTGATTTTTGATTTTCCAGAGGGAAAACTGAATTTTTACTCTTCCAGAGGGGACATTTGGTTCCTGGATTTCCCAATGGAAAAAGAAGCTTTTGGTATTCCTGAAAGGGAATTTCATTTTTTCCTAAGGAAAAGGAAATCCTCTTTTCTGGAGGGAGAGACCAGCTCCTCATTTTCCCAAGGAAAAATGGAATTTCTGCTTTTACTGAGGGGTGGCCGCTTCCCAAATTTCAGAGGGAGAGGGAAATTCCTGATTTTCCTAAAGGAAAGGTCAGATCCCAGCTTTCTGAAGGGAAATTTAAAATTATCCTGGGGGAGAAGGAAACTTTTTCATTACCTTGAGGCAGAAGGAAATTCCTGCTCATCCTGAGGGAGAGGCCGGTTCGTGGATTTCCTGAGGGGAAAATTCCCATTTTTCTGGAAGCAGACATGAGGCTCTGCTTCTGCTGAGGGAAAACTTCATTCCTACTTATTCCAATCTCCTAAAACAACCAGGATATCCCCCCAAATCTTGATTTTTTGGCCTCTTTCCCCTCAGGCTGTCTCCATGGCAGAGCGGGAGAGGCCACGGTTGGTCCGGGAGGAAAACCCGAATGTGCTGTGGGATTTGTGGATTTCCTGAGGGAAAAATTCCCACTTTTCTGGAAGCAGACTCCAGGCTCTGTTTCTGCTGAGGGAAAACATCATTCCTGCTCTTCCCAACCCTGCAGACCAAGCATTATTTCCCCCCAAATCCTGATTTTTTGGCCTCTTTCCCCTCAGGCCTGGCTCCATGGCAGAGCAGGAGAGGCCGCAGCAGCTGGTCCAGGAGGGAAAGCTGGATTTGTGCATTTCCTGAGGGAAAAATTCCCATTATTCTAGAAGCAGACACCAGGCTCTGCTTCTCCTGAGGGAAAACCTCATTCCTACTTATCCCCATCCCCTAAAACAACCAGGATATTGCCCCAAATCCTGATTGTTTTGCCTCTTTCCCCTCAGGCCCTGCTCCACGGCAGAGCAGGAGAGGCCGCAGCTGGTCCAGGAGGGAAACCTGGATGTGCTGTGGGATTTGTGCATTTCCTGAGGGAAAAATTCCCAYTTTTCTGGAAGCAGACWCCAGACTCTGCTTCTCCTGAGGGWAAACMTCRTTCCTRYWTKTCCCAACCCTRCAGACCAAGCAYKATWTCCCCCSAAATCCTGATTTTTTGGCCTCTTTCCCCTCAGGCCTGGCTCCATGGTGGAGCAGGAGAGGCCGCAGTAGTTTTTCCTGGAGGGGCTGTGGGATTTGTGCATTTCCTGAGGGAAAAATTCCCATTTTTCTGGAAGCAGACACCAGACTCTGCTTCTCCTGAGGGAAAACCTCATTCCTATTTGTCCCAACCCTGCAGACCAAGCACGATATCCCCCGAAATCCTGATTTTTTGGCCTCTTTCCCCTCAGGCCTGGCTCCATGGTGGAGCAGGAAAGGCCACGGTGGCTCCTGAGGCTGGTCCAGGAGGGAAACCTGGATGTGCTGTGGGATTTCCTGAGGGAAAAATTCCCATTTTTCTGGAAGCAGACACCAGACTCTGCTTCTCCTGGGGGAAAACCTCATTCCTACTTATCCCAACCTTGCAGACCAAGCACGATATCCCCCCAAATCCTGATTTTTTGGCCTCTTTCCCCTCAGGCCCGGCTCCATGGCGGAGCGGGAGAGGCCGCGGCGGCTCCTGAGGCTGATCCAGGAGGGAAAGCTGGATCTCCTCCGGGATGAGCTGAGGCCAGATGAGATCCCAGAGGCTGCCAGCTGGCGCTGGGGACGTTTGGGGGACTCCCTGCTGCACCATGCAGCTCGCTCAGGCCACAGGGTTGTGCTGGAGTTCCTGGTCCAGGAGATGGGGATGGACATGGAGGTGACCAACGSGGACTACAAGAGACCCATCCACGAGGCTGCTTCCATGGGACACCAGGAATGTGTGGCCTTCCTCCTGGAGAGTGGGGCGAGCGTGGACTGCTTGAAAAAGGGGGACTGGTAGGTGCTGCCATTGGGGGTTGGCTGGGGAAGGTGGGAATGTGGCTGCTGGAGGGGGTGTTTGGGATGCTGGAATGGATGGGGAGGAGCTCAAGGATCATCCAGTGCCATCTGGGACACCTTCCCCTATCCCAGGCTGCTCCCAGCCCCAATGTCCAACCTGGCTTTGGACACTGCAGGGATGCAGGGGCAGCCCCAGCTGCTCTGGCAATCCCAGCAATTCCAGGCAGCAATTCCTGCCCAAGATCCCATCCCTGGCTGCCCTGTGGCACTGGGAAGCCATTGCCTGTGTCCTGTCCCTGCAGGCCTTGTCCCCAGTCCCTCTGCAGCTCTCCTGGAGCCCCTGCAGGCCCTGCAATGTGCTGGGAGCTCTGCCTGCAGCCTTCCCTTCTCCAGGGGAACATTCCCAGCTCTCCCAATCAATAAGGAATAAAACACTTCCCTGGCCTGTGCARATCCAAGCTTGATCCCTTTGCTGCTGCTGCATTGACTCATTTAATTCCTTATCCTCACCTGGAGAAAGGGAATGGGATAAATTCATCCATCCCTGAGGTCTAGCAAAGATAAAACTGGTTTGAATGAGCTGAAGGTGCCAAATTCATTCTTAGAGCACAGCTCAGTCCCTTAAAAAGGTATTTTCCTTTGTGTGTGATATTTTCCTATATTCCCTAAAAAATCTTTCCTAAGATTTGTTATTTTATCTCCAGAATTTTCTTATTCTGTGCTCTTCTCCTTTTCCCAATAACCAATTTGCTCCCAGGATGGAATGGGATCAGTCAATCCCTGATTTCCCTGTTTTTTTTGTTTGATGTGAGAGGATTTATTGTAGGGGTTTTTAAAGGATTCATTCCCACTCTGTTGACTGGAATTTTTTCTGTGGATCCCTCTGGATTTCCTCTAGCTGCTCCGGGTCTTTATATTGGGATCCCAGAGCTGGGATCACCTGAGTGGAGAAGAGGGGCAGAATTCCCTTCCCCTGCTGCCCCAGGGAACCCCAGGGATTGTGGATCCAGTTGGATTTTGGGAGAAATTCCACCCCTATCCCTGCTTTTCCCCCAGTTTCTCCTAAAAGTTGTAAATTGCTGCTCCACTCTTCCCTTAGGGATGGGGATTTCTGGAAAAAAAGAAAACAAGGATTCTCCCAGCTCCCAGCTGAAAGCCTGGGAAGTTCCTTTGGAGCTGAACTGCCACAAATCCAAATTGCAGAGCTGGGAATTGAGGCTGTGCCAGGCAGCTTCCTAAGGCATATCCRAACCTTTGGGAAAAGTCTCATTTGCCTTAAAAAACACAGAATTCCCTRAGGGACTGCGTGGAAAAGGAGCTGGAGTATTCCCAGCCTGGAAAAACAGTKCTCATTGAGGGAATGAGGTTTTCCCTCAGGAGAAGCAGAGCCTGCTGTAAAATCTCCTGGATCCTCAGGCAAAGCACCTGAATCCAGRWGGGATTTGCTGTCCCAGGTTGTTTWATTCCCCTGGATCTCCTCCCAGGACTCCCCTGATGATGGCTTGCACCAGGAAAAACTTGGAAGTGATCCGGACTCTGGTGGAGCACGGAGCCAACCCCTTGCTGAGGAACAAGGATGGCTGGAATTGCTTCCACATTGCCAGCAGGGAGGGACAYCCCCAGGTGCTCCAGTACCTCCTGGATGTGTCCCCAAGCTGCTGGGACACCCAGAGCACCACGGGGAGAACTCCTCTGCACACAGCAGGTACAGCAGGGAGGGATCCAGGGAGTCTGGGAGGTGCAGCAGTGGGAATGGGATGGTCCAGCTTCCTTTGGGGAAGGGAAAAGGGAGGGCTGGATCCATCCTGGGATGGATTCTTTGGGATCTTTGAGAGTTCATTTCTGCCTGGCACAGATGGATGTGAGCTCCCTTGGAATGTGGGGTGTGATTTTCCTCCCTGGTGTGTAAAGCTGGGAGCTGCTCTTGGCAAAGCTCCCCAGCTCCAAGMACATCCTGGCATTTTTAACTCCTGGAAGCAGCAGAGCTGCTGGGAGGAACCTTCTGGGATCTGCCTTTATCACAGCCTCGGGGAGGGTCASGTTGGATATTGGGAAAAATTCCTTCATGGAAAGGGTTGGGAAGCAYTGGAAYGAGCTGCTCAGGGCAGGGGTGGAGCCCCCATTCCTGGAGGGATTTAAAATCCACGTGGATGTGGCTTTGGCAGTGCTGGGAATGCTTGGGCTCAGGCCAACCAAAATGACTTTGTGATTCCAATAATAAACTCCAAAATTTGTATTTTGGAATCCCCTTGCTCATGGTGAGAATTCCAGAGGGCCTTTCTGCAGAGGGAAGGGACAATCCCTGCTGGGAGCACACAGGAGTTCTCACTGGAGCCCACCACATCCAATCCCCTGCCCTTTGCCTTGTTTTTAAGGGATATTCCAAGGGAAATGGGCAGGTTTAGGAATCCCTGGGAAGCAGAAGGGCTCAGAGCACATCCAGAGTGAGAAACCTGCATATTTGCCAGGTCTCAGCAGGAGAGGTGAGCCCCGGCTACCCAAACTCCTTTCCCAAAGAATTTCATTGGGCTTGGCTCCCTGGAAAAGCCCGAGGTGTTGGGAGGAGCCCCTGCTGTGCTGTCATTCCCTTGTTTTGTCACTCCTGGCTCATCAGAGGTGACAATTGCAGCCCTTGGGCACCACTGAGTCCTTGTGCTTGACCTGGGAATGACAAAAATCCAGGGAATTCATGATTTGTGGGATCACAGCAGGTGGCTGATCCTGATTTTTTTTTTTGGATGTTCTCCCATCCCTGCCCAATTGTTTCCATGGAGCAGCAGGTGGATGTTGGGCTGGGATGTGGGACAGGGTCAGGAGCAGGGTGAGCTCTGGGATTTGGGATTATCCTGGGGGAATTTGGACCTGGAGCCAAAGTCTGCTTTGGGATTCTGCTTCCTAGAGGTGTCTCCACCTCTGTTTTCTTTGGCAAAGCCACCAGTCCCCAATATGGGAGGATTTCTGGCATTTCCTCACCCAGGCAGACCCTGGAGTGGGAGCACCTGGGAACTGGGAAGGGCTGGAATGAGGGAATTCTGATTTAACCCCCCACTGCCCCCAGTGCAATCTGATCCCAAACTGCTGCTCCCTGGTGTCCCCACACTTATCCCAGGGGATATTCCCAGTTCCTGAGGCAGGAGCAGGGGTGAGGAGCTGCCAGGGGAAATGCAAAGCTGCCTTTTCCATGGATTTCCATGGATTTCCATCCCAGGGGATGGATGGGAGCACATTAACCCATGGCCAGCTGCCTTCCTGCATTGATGGAAGGTCATTTTCTCCCTTCTGCAATTATATTTTATTTGATTCCTTCAGCTTTGTTGCTTCTTCTCTCCCAAGGGAAGGCAGAGGGAATTAGAGGAAGTGGAATGCAGCAGTGGATCCCAGCTTTCCTCAGTCTCTGCTCCTGAGAAAAGATGGAATTTTGCTGCTTGCAGGGATTTTTCTTCCCATGGCTTGGCTTTTCCAGCAGCTCAGGTGAAGGGACAGGCAGGGAGCAGGAGCAAAGAGCCAAAATCTGGGATCCCTCACTGGGATTCCAGTAGAAGGTTGTTCCTGGGGGATGAACATTTCCCAGGAACCCTTTTTCCATCACCTGCTGGAGCAGCTCCAGCCTTGGTTTGATGGTATTTTTCTCTTGAATATATTTGATTTGCAAAATGACTTGCAGGGAAAGGAAAAAACAAACCAAAAATCTGGATCATAGCTGTGTTAAGTGAAATGTTTTTAGAAACCCAGGAAAGGCTGGAATATTTCAGTGCCTCAGGTTCAAATGCTCCCCCTGAGAAGGGTGAGGTTGCTGAGATGGCAGTGCCTGAGGGGGGCTGGCAATGTCACCCAGCATTTCCCCAGCTCCCTTTTGCTCCTCCCAGACCCCAGCTGGGGAATGAACAAATAACTGGGAGAATCCCTCTTTATTCCAGCTGAATTCTGTGGCAGCTAGAGCCAGGCAGTGCCCATTCCATATTTTTTCCCTGCCTCACCTCACATCTCCYAATGGGATCAGAGGAAGGGAAGCCTTTTTTCAATCCCACCAACAAAAGGATGGGGTGAAACCCCCTGGAATCCCAAACCCCTTGAATCCCAACCCCCTTGGAGCCTGTTCCCTCATCCCAACAGCATCAGCAACCCCAGAGTGCCTCACTGGAGGAGCACAGAGCCCCAAAAGCAGTAGCACTCCATGTTTTCCCTGTTTTTTGCCTGTTTCCCCAGCGATGCACGGCTGTTCCCAGGTGGTGGAGCTGCTCCTGGAGCGGTAAGCAGCCTCCTCCTCCTCCTCCCGCAGCTGCCATCCCTGCCAGGATCTGCACACAAAGGATGCTTGTGCTGCCCCATGCTCTGCACAGCTGCCCTGCTCTCCAGYCCCGGCCTCCAGGTTTTTCCCAGCTGGGAAAAAGAACAGGATTGCCTTGGGATGGGCTCCCTCTTGGTTGTGACACAAATCCCCGTTATGTAACTGTGTTTGTTTTCCCTGCTGATTCATTCCCCCGTGCCATCYGATGTGACAACGGCCCAAAGGGATTCCTGCTGGGAGCAGCTTCCCTAGGCTGGGCTTATCCTTGCTTTTCTGGCTCCTGGGGAATCGCTGGGGAGTGGCTTTAAAGCAGCTTTGTCCCTTTCCTCCCTCCCCTTTCCTCTCTTACCCTTTCCTCCCTTCCTCTTTCCTCCCTCCCCTTTCCTCCCTTCCCTTTTCTCCTTTCCCCTTTCCTCCCTTCCCTTTCCTCTCTCCCCTTCCCAGAGCTGCAGCAGCTTTCCCTGGGAATCCCAGCTCATCCCAACCTGCCCATGCTTGGCCCAGCATGAACAGCTCTAAGCCAGGCTTTAGTTCAGTTTTAATTCCCTTTGCTCTCATTTCACTGCAGTTTAACCTGGATGAGGTTGGTGGGCTGTTGATTTTTGTGCATCATTCCATGAGGATCTGGTTATTCCCTGCTTCCTTGTCCCTTCTGGAAACCCTCTGGGAAAAAGGGAATTATAAATGAGCTGTAGAGCCCAAATGAGCAGAACCAGATCTCTGATCCCCCAAAAACCCCCACAAATCATTGCCCTAAAACACCAGCACAGCTTTATCCATGGTCTGTGGATGAGCTTCATCCATCCCATTTCCAACCTCAGCTGCTGAGAGTCTCCTTCCATGTGAATTTTGGAGCTGCCAGCACCTCTGGCCTGGCTTTTTTCTCTCTCCCTTCCAGGTGCCAGTACAAAGCTGACAGCAGGGACAGCTGTGGGGTCACTCCCTTCATGGATGCTCTCCAAAATGGGCACGTGGGCATTGCCCAGCTGCTCCTGGACAAGCACCAGGTGGGTGCCAAAATCCCTCMCTGCCTCCTCCAGGGGCTGGGCCAGGGCTTCCAGGGCAGCTCCATCATGACTGGAGCAAAAGGAAGCAAATTCCCAAGTGGTAAAGAAAGAAATTGTGTAAAAAAAATGGAGATGAGAAGGGTTTTGTTACAGTGCAAGTTCTTTTTTCTTGTTCCTGCCAAGGTCAGGAGGAATGGTTCAGGGAAACAAAAGTTCCAGTTCAGACTTGGTGATTTATTGTATCTTATTTATTTACAAAGAATTTACAGACTCACAGCCCTGAGCTCTCACCAGCTGCCAGAAAAACGTGCCCAAATGGCCACTGCTGATGTTTTCTCAAGGTTTTTAAGCACCATTTACCCAACAATGAGGTGACCCCTCTGTTATTGATGTTTGTGACCCAGTGATGGGCACTAAAGGGCTGCAATGGCACCTTTTTCACCCAATCACAGCAAACCACCCAAACCCATGAAGGACAAGGAAGAAGAAGGTGAAAAGAAGGACTCAGACAATGCTTTAAATCCTCCACCTTGGCTCACACCCATTGCTATGGACTAAACCCTTAAACCCTGAGTGTTTCACCCTGTGGGATCCCACACTTCTAACCAAACCCACACCCACAGCCCCTGTGCTGTCACTCACTCTCAGGAGCCTGGCCCAAGGCCTCAGCTCCAATGTGGTTCCTGCTTGAGGCTCAGCACCTTTTAAAATAGAAAAAACCAAAAATTTCAGCATCCAGGGTTCCAACAGGTTTGGCTCCTCAGGAATCAGCTCCTGGGGAAGGAATCATGGAATGGTTTGGTTGGAAGGGACCTTAAAAATCATCTCATCCCACCCCAGCCATGGCAGGGACACCTCCCACTGTCCCAGGCTGCTCCAAGCCCTGTCCAGCCTGGCCTTGGGCACTGCCAGGGATGCAGGGACAGCCCCAGCTTTTGTGGAAATGTGTCCCCAGAGCTGGTGGAGTGCGATGGTGACCCCAGGCAGTGGCAGGAGGGGACAGGAYACTCCCAGTGCTCCAGGGGCAGAGCCAAAAGCAGCTCTTGGGATGGCAGCACTCAGCATGGAGGCTCCAGTGGCTGTGGATAACATGGAAATGTCCATCCATGRGTGACCCACAGCTCCTCCCTGCACTCCCTGTCTCCTGGCAGCTCCCAAAAATCCCTGATTCCCCCCAGGGAAGGCTACTAGATCCAGCTGTGCACAGCAGACCTCTGCCACCAATAATTGATTATTGATTGATTGATTGCTGGATGATCCCAACCCCTCATGGCTGATTCTCCCAGAGGTGTTGGGAAGTTTGTTGTGGTTTTAAGCTCCCATTCCAGGCACTGAGGTGGGAAACCCCGTGGGGCTTTCCTGGCAGTGCTGCTGTGCTGAGCCCCTTTGGGATGAGTGTTTTGGTGTCACATCCATGCCATGCCTTCCTCGCAGGCCTGTCCCACAGCTGAGGATGCCCTGGGGGCTCAGGCCCTGCACAGGGCAGCTGTGACAGCCCAGGATGGATCCATCCAGTTCCTGGTGTCCCAGCTGGGTGTGGATGTCAATGGCAGAGCCACATCCCTGCAGCTGCCAGCCCTGCACTATGCAGCCAAGGTGAGTCCCTGCTCCCTAATCCCCCTGGAAAAACCCCTGCCAGGCACCTAAAGCAGGCTGGATCATGGAGGGATTGCAGTCCTGGCTCATCCTTYACTGTCCATCTGCTCCTGGCCAGTGCCATCCCCTGGTTTCTGGGTATTGTCTGGTGAGATCCCACCTGGAGCAGCAGATCCCAACCCTGGGGCCATCAGCCCGACCTGGAGAGTCCAGAGGACAGGGCTGGAAGGAAGGCTGGGAGAGCTGGGAATGTTCCCCTGGAGAAGGGAAGGCTGCAGGSAGAGCTCCCAGCACATTGCAGGGCCTGCAGGGGCTCCAGGAGAGCTGCAGAGGGACTGGGGACAAGGCCTGCAGGGACAGGACACAGGCAATGGCTTCCCAGTGCCACAGGGCAGCCAGGGATGGGATCTTGGGCAGGAATTGCTGCCTGGAATTGCTGGGATTGCCAGAAGAAGCCCCTGGATCCCTGTAATGTCCAAGGCCAGGCTGGAGAGAGCTTGGAGCAGCCTGGGACAGTGGGAGGTGTCCCTGCCATGGCAGGGGTGGCACTGGATGGGCTCTGAGGTCCTTCCCACCCCAGGAATTCCATGTTTGTGTCCAGCTGCCTGCAGAGGAGGGGACAGGAGATCTGGGAAAGAAGAGCTGGGAAGGTGGGGGGAGCCCCTGGGATTTTATCTGTGTCCTTCACACCAGAGTTGTTTGGAATTCCAGAACCACTGGAGCTTTCTCCTCCTCCCARCCTGTGTGGGGTGCAAAGCTGTGGGTCCTGCAGCATTCCCTGGGAATGCAGAGCACATCCCAAAACCTCCCTGCTGACCAGGATCCCTCCTGGATTCCAGCACAGAAATAAATGTCCCTGCTCAGATCCAGGGATGTTCAACCCAGGATTTCAATGGAATTGTCTCTGCTCAGATCCAGGATTTTAATGGGAATGTCCCTGCTCAGATCCAGGGATGTCCAGCCCAGGATTTTAATGGGAATGTCCCTGTTCAGATCAGGGATGTCCATCCCAGGATTTTAATGGGAATGTCCTTGCTCAGATCCAGGGATGTCCAACCCAGGATTTTAATGGGAATGTCCCTGCCCAGATCCAGGGATGTCCAACCCATGATTTTAGCAGCTCTCTGAGCCTGTTAATGGGAATTAAAGCTCATCCCAGTGCCCTGCTCCTGCAGAGCCATTCCCAGCCCCTCCCTGGGAATGCTGGCACCATGCAGCCTGGCTGTCTGCTCCCACAAAGGAGCCCTTTCTCCCATTCCCCTGGCCTGCAGCTCCCAGAAACCACGTTCAAAGCCCTTCTGGTTGCCAAGGGTACGTTGGACAGCCAGGCTCTGGGGGGAATATCATGTGCCTTGGAGAAAATCCCAGCTCCTGGCTGATTTGGGAATGCTTGGATGGGATTCCCTGCCTTCCCCAGCCTCTGTCACTTGGTGTTTCCAGCACTGTTTGTTTGCCTGCTGGGGCTGTGTTTTTATCTCCCTCTTTTCYTWTTTTTTCCCATTCATAAACACATGAAAATCAAAAATTTTTGTTTGTTTTTAATTCAGTTTGCTGCCAGGGCTGTAGCAGCTACAGCAATTCCTGCCTCAGTGTCTTTGCCATGGAATTGGATTTGAAGGGAAGAGGCTGYAAATCCTGTGGGAATAAGGAAAAAGAGTGGGTGGGAGGGATAAAAATAAAAGTTTTCCATTCCCAGGCCACAGGACAAAGACTAATTGATGGCACTGAGGATGTAATTCCCAAATCAGGCCTGTTATTTAGGGAGAAAGGATTTATTTCTGGAAAAGCCTCTGTGGAGAGGAGGGAGCTGGGGATTCTGCTGGGTTTTTTCCCTGTGGAATTAGAAATTGGCTCCTGGCAGAGGAAGGAGGGAGAACCCTGTGGATGGTGGCTGGGTCTTCTCCCAGGGCACCACAAATCCTGGAGGAATTCTTTGGGAAATGCCAGTGCCTGAGGGAGGCAGATGAGCAAGAGCCCAGATCAGCAACAGGTTCTGCTCCTGGAGCTGGAATAACCCTGGAAAAATCAACTCCAGATCCCCTGGGAATTGCAGGGATTTGAAATTCAACATTGGAGAGAGCT